>RJWH01007280.1:0-42082 GCA_004363575.1 Solenodon paradoxus | reverse complement strand
GAGGGGGAAGGGGAGGGGAGGGGGAGGAGGAGGAGGAGGAGGCGGCGGCTGGCTCTCTGGTACCTTCGTTTCTGCCACAGGAAGAGGCAGGCACACAGCTTTGCTGGCCTCAACCACAGTTCTCTGCAGACCCAGAGGGGCTAAAAATAGAAGAGATCCAGATCCCGCTTCCAGGCTTTCGAGGAGGTGGAGACCAGCAGAGGGTCCTGGGAGAGGTTGTTAAGGACGTACAGGGGCGGTTTCTCCCCTGGAGCGGAAGGCGGCGCCTCCCCGGCCTCCGCGCCCTGGTGCCGTCTGTTACCTGGGAGACCGGCGAACGCTTCCCAGCAGGACTGGCTTCCCCAGCCGTTCCGAGGAACTCCGAGTGGGGAGCGGGAAACGCAGCCCCCTGGGGAGACCAGGGCCCTTCTCCCAAAGACGGAGAAGCAAGTGGGGAGATGCAGGTGAGGGGCAGTGCCACAGGGTCAAGGGGTGGTTGAAGAGCGTGGAGTGAGTGAGAAGATGCAGGGCGCCTGGGATCCTGCGCATCCGTTGCCAGGCGTGATGCCAGGTGCTGGGGATGCAGGTCTAGAGGGAGGAAACAGGGCTGCCCTGGAGAAGGAGCAAAACTTGGGGTGGGGGGAAAGGCAGGTGGGAGGTGACAGTAGGAGGAAATGATTTTGGCCGCAGGGATTGGGGAAAGCAGCAAATGGGATTCAGGGAAAAAAATTCTGGGGTTTTCTTGCCAAACAAAAAGGGTGAAGGGGATTTCTAGAAGTAGATCTGACTTTAGCAAAGAAGGGCATGAAGTAGCAAGGCGGGGTTTCCAGGGACTGGTGACGCTGAGATGGAGAGGTCGGCTGGGAGAGACCCTGGAACAAGGCTTGTGAAGAAGGGTAACTGGGTGAGCCTGGCGCTGAGGAGCCCAGCAGGTTCTATTCAGGTAGTAACAGGAGCAACTCTGGCAGCACAGTGTCAACTGGATTGGGCAGGGCCCAGAGGGGATCAGAAGTTATTTGGCCATTTAAAAACAAAAGGAAAACAACCCAGGGATGGCTTCAACCTGGGAGATATTTGGGAGAATCCAGCTGTTAGCAAACCAGGAGGTTAGCTGAAGGCTCTCTCTCATCCACTAGTCAGGGCTTCCTCTCTCCCTTTGATCAAAAGTCTGTCTCCCAAGGACCAGCTGGCTGGTCTCCTCTCTTCCTGGGACCTCTCTTCCAGGGTCATGTGACCACCTTTGTCTAAACTCTTGATCTGTCCTGAGGACATTTATTCAACAAATGTTTTTTGAGCAGATACTATGTTCTAGACACTGTTTTACACACAAGGCTCTAGCAGTTTTGGGGGTAAAAGGAAAAGTTCCCCCATTTCTCTGAGGTTCTTCACAGGCTGCATGAAGAAACTACCGTTAGGCCCAATTAATAAGAGAAAAGCCCAAATGTAATAGCGTGTATGGAAATTTTACATGGTGGTAAATTCTCAGGTAGCTGGGACAGACCACACACTTACGGCCTGTGCTGAGACCTGGAAAGGGGACCTGGGGTCTCCGGGAAGAAGTGGGAGGGGGTCACCATGTGACAAGGAGCAATGACTCACCCTTTCTCTGAAAGTAAATATAAATAACTTCCCTTTCTGCAACAGGGACAAAAGACCATCCTGGATGAGAGGAAGGATGGAGACCCAGGGAGTGGCAGATGGCTCCTTTGATTAAGGGAAGGGTGAAAGCATGCGAAAAGCTCCTTTGCCTGTGGGATGCCCTGCACTGGCATCCGCAGACCAGCTCTGGGAGACTTGGGGTGGGTCGTTTCAGTCCCTGCACAGTGCGCATGACCACGCCCTTACCGCAGGGATTTTACTGCTAGTAGGGTTATGGGGGGATGGGGGACATAGATAATAAAGAAATAAATCTGGACTTGAAATATAGATACAGATGTGAAACGTGCTGTGGAGAAGATGAGACAAGTGGCGGGGTTGGGGTACGTGGGATGGATGCTTGAAGGAGACCGCTAATAATGGTTTATCTGAACCAAGACCTAAGGGGAAGGGCTGTGCCCTGATCGCCTCTGCCTCCTTGGTACCAACTTTCTCTGCAGACCATAGGCCTCTACATGCTCACGGAGGGACGGGTGCTTACATGCCACGTGCTGACGTGTTCGAGGAGGCAGCACATTGGCCTCTGGGAGCGGTAGCCTGCGTTTCCATAGTACTTTGTATCTCAGAAGCCCCTCTTCCATTCCCAGTTTCATGTGACCCTCTTGACGAGAGAGCAGAAGTAGGGTTACTAGTATCCCCATCCCTCTGCAGACGCAGGACTCCCCGTGGTCCAGTTCTCTGACCTGCCACCACGTTGTGTTCTGTGTGGCAGCCCAAACCCTCCTCCACTGGCCTCACGCATCACCCCGGACCCAGTCGTGCAGGCCTCTCAATTCATGAGGTTGTTCACCACTCACTGAAAAGCGGAAACTAAGACACGATGAAGTGTTCGGCATTCGTGGGGCATTTCTGTTTTGGCAGTCTCCCCACAAGACGTGCTGCAGTTAAGCCAGTTCTGTGTTTTAAGGAAAGGTGCAGGTGGGAAGAGAGGAGAAAGAGGCATTTTATTTCTTTTTATTTGGTTGTTCACACTGGGAGTTTCCCCCAGGGGAATGTGGCCTGAGCTCTTTCGGAGGCAACTGATCCAACCACTGCTCCACCAGGGCGCGCCTCTGTGCTATTTCTTTAAAGACGTCGCCACGTTGTCTCAGTGCTTCCCAGAAAACAAGGCATTCCCTGAATAAAAGATTAAAGACCCAGAGAGAAAAGCAAATTGCTGAACCATCATGGGCTATTTAATGATTTCCCCAGAACACATACTCTGATGTTCAGCCTGCAACTCCATTTGGAGTTTCTCATTTACTGTGTCTTAGACATTTTTTATTGCGAATAACAGAAACCTAAGTAAGCTAACGTAAGCACAAGGCTAGGGAATTGTAAGGAACAGCATTTCTCTTCAACCCCAGGAACAGAAAGAGAAGCCAGTTCTCACAAGCAGCTGGGATCAGCATAAAAAATTCAAGAGCCAAGTTTTTCAGCCTCCTCTCCTATCACCTTCCCTCCTCAAAATATTTATTGTCTGCCAGTCCTTGTGCTCATGTAAATTATAGTCTAACAGGAGAGAGACAGCAATTTTAAAAAATCACTGCCGATGCATCTATCACTCTAAATTAAGTACATGAAAGAAAGGAGCACAATTCTGTAAAAGTTTACATAACACAAAAGAACCTGACATAGAGTGGGGAGACTTCCTTGGAAATGACATTTGAGCTAGAATGTCAAGTGTGAGTAGGTTAGGGGATCAGGTAGGGAGGGGGAGAGAATGTTCCAGAGCAGAGACAGCTCATGGAAAGGCCCTGTGATTAAAGGAACTGTGAGCATTCCAGGATCTGAAGGGAGGGGGGGTCACAGAACACAGAAGGGCAGCAGTGGACGGGAAAAGCTAGAGGTAAGTGGGCAGCAGTCAGATCATGAGCCTCATGCGCCATTGTAAGGATCTTCACTTTATTCTAGGATTAGAGAAAAGCCTTTGGACAAGTTTAAGCAGGGCAGAGAAGAGGGGATGTGACATTGGATTTCTGTTTTTTAAAAAAATCACTCTAGCTTCAATGAGGAGAAGAGATTGGATGGGAGGATGGAGGGAGGTCAGTTAGTCTACTGCAGTTGTCTGTGGCGGAGAGGATGATGACCCTGACAAGGGAAATGTCAGTAGAGGGGGATGGATTAGAAATGAGGTGTCAAGAATAAGTCCTGGTTTCCTAAGTCATGTAAGCAAATGGATGGTAACTTCTTCCTTTAAATTGGACAACAATGAAAAGGAAATACGAACTCCGTCTTAAACATGTTGAGTTTGATCTACTCCGGATGGAATTATCCAGTATCAATGAATACACACATCTAGAGTCAGAGAGAGGACTTTTGACCTATAGCTGGAAGAAGTTATTGATATTTAGATGGTACTTCAAGCCATGAAGCAGGATAAGTTTGCCTAAGAGAAGAGGAGAAAGTGATTTAGCCTTGAAGAAGGCCAACTTAAAATGCTCACAGTAGAGGAAGATGAGCCTGCAAAGGAGCAGGCAGAGAGGAAAAAGGGGAAGTCGGAGAAGGAAGAGGACATGAAGAGAGAGTGGCCCCTGGGAAACCAACCCAGCGTGACCACTCCCCTGCTTTCCTCTGAAGATAGTCTTTTCCTGCTTCTGAGTAAATATGGCGGCCCCACAGCTCTTAGTTCCACGTTCCCAGAGAGTGAATCTGAGTGAGCTGTCATGGATACAAGCCTATCAATATGCTGTTACTAGTAGGCTGTTGTGACTCCTCTTTGAGGGCAGATGTAGTTCTCAGAAGAACTCAACCTTATTGCAACATTTTTTCTCTCCCTTTCCCCTTAGCAGAATCCTTTGGTCACTAGTTGTCCTTTCTGCCTAGTTCACCCTTCACTAAACACTTCACATAGCTGCTTCCTTTCCATCCTTTCAAGATCTACGCTCAAAAGACTCCTTCATTGACCACATTACCTATATGAAGTTGATCTCATTTCTCATTACTCTGTCATATCAACCTCTTAACCTCCATCATAGCTCTCTCCACAAGTTGTAATAGCAGTTGACCCTTGAGCAATGAACGACATTAGAGGTACCAGCAGTAGTCTGTCCTCCGTACCATGGGTTCTATTTTAGTGGGTTCAGCCAACCAGGGATGTCAGATATGGAACCCACAGATACAAAAACGAAAAAATCAGTGCGTGAGTGGAACTTCACAGTTCAAAACAATGTTGCTCAAGGATTAATCTGTATTATACTATTTTTTTAAAATTCTTTTTAAAGGAAAGGTTCAGGCAGCAATGAAGGTGAGTAGACAAGCAGGAAGAGAGGAAGGAAGAAGCAGTTATTTATTTTTATTTAGTTGTTCACATTCTTTGTTCCTTCCAGCCCCATGTCTTGAACATGGGACCTTGGGATGCCCGTGGGACTGCTCGCAGGTGTACCAGACCACTAGGCCACCAGTACGCACCTTGTAATACTTTATTTTAACATCCATCTTCCCTCTAGAAGATAGGCACTTCAAGGACAATGTCTAGTTCAGTTGTCAACTGGGGACAGTTGTACGCCCAGGAGATCTTAAGCCTGGAGACATTTTTGGTGGTTACAAGTTGGGAATGGATGCTGCCGGCATCTAATAGGTAGAGCCCATGGATGCTTCTAAATATCCCACAATGCACGGGGCAGCCCCACAAGGAAGAGTTACCTGCTCCTCAGTGTCCAGAGCGCCAATGCCGAGAATCTCTTACCTTGTTCGCCGCTATATTCTCAGTGCTAGCACCAAGCCAGATGCCTAGTAGTTGTTTGATAAATATTTATTGAGCTTCTCCTTCATTGGTTCTCTCTCCTCCCCAGGAAAATAAGCATTGGGTGTGTTTATAATGGCTGCACAAACTAGTCATGTTTTTCATGGTCGAGATAATACATCTCTGGAAAATCACAGGTAAGCATCTTCTCTGCTTTTTTCTAGTAAATGCAGCAATCTTATGCTTCTGGGAGTTGAGGGGTAAATGTCTGCCTTGAAATGGACTTCTAGGTAAAAGGTCGCTGCAGCCACATACATCTGAGAGCTCCAGTTACCTAACTACCAGAACAACAGAATAAAATGGCTCAGGAACTTGGAGCCCAGGACTCCATAGGAACCCTTCCTCATAGCTGCAGAGAAATAAAACCCTTTTAGGGACTAGAGGAGCGAGACGGCCCTGGCTGCATGGGGTCAGTGTCAGGATCTGGGGCGCTGATCACATCACTTTGTGTTTTGTAGCATGAGGAGAAACAGTGACAGAGACCCACAGAAGCAGCTGAACCAGAAGGCTCTCAGTGGACTTGACCCAAATCCAGACAATGGACTACTAGTGACACACGTTAACCAGACACAGGACTTACTGGTAAAAAACAAAAGCAAAACAAGAAGTGCTTTATCTGAGTGGTGGTGTTTACAAAGCACGATCGGGGACTAATGGATTCTTCTCTGGGTCTTGCCTCACAAAGAATCTCAGGACTAAAAAGTTCAGTTAAGCATTCTCAGCCCTTGCCTACTAGAGTTGACAGAAGAATCACTGTGCTGCTTTTAGGAAAAAAACCCTTTTGGCCACATCATTAAGTATTCAGAAGCTTAGGAAGGTTCTGTCCATATTAATAAAGTCTGAAGTCTAAAATTCCCCTCCTTCCTTCTAATTGTTTTTCTTTAGGATCTCCTGAAACCTAGACCCAAATATCAGTCTTAGGAGGGGCCGTCGGATCAAACGAGTTAGGGCAGAACCAGCCTCTAGAATAACAAGGAAGGTGGCTTTGGGATGAGCTGTCTTCCCAGGCTGCCTAGCGGATTTATCTAGAACTCAGAATTCCTTCTACCACAATCGTCACTGGGGATAGTCAGGTGTAAGCCTGACCCCAGCCATCTCCCTAATCTACACCAGACTTTCAATAGGCTGCCTTAGAAATGACAAGCAATAGAACAATATGGTTTTATGCTGGTAGTTACAGAATCAGGAAAGGAGTTACGTCTTGCTTTTTTCAGGTAGCCACACTTACAGGAAAGCAAGTTTAATGAAAAGGAAAGGAGGTGGGGGGGAAGCAAAATGAGGAAATATCAATGGAGTCTTTTAATTCTGAGAGATTCCACCTGATTGCTATCAAAATATGTGACATCCCCGGTGTAGAGGGACGATCCTGGATTGTCAGTTATAGCTGGGACTTCCTTGGCTCACAGGTGGCTAGTAGTGGGAAGGAGGTAAAGGGTAACCCCAACAGCCAGATCTCACTACTGACTTTAGTGTGTAGTCAAATATGCCCGACTGTCGAAATCTCTGATCGCTCACTAGTGAATCTTCAAATATTAACAATACAAAATCCGTATCCTAACGCACGGCGGATCATCTCGATTGCAAGTAAAACAAAAGAAATGAGTCTATTAACCACGCTAGGCATTACCAACCCGGGAAATGGTTAAACCCTCCAAGGGAAGGGTGACATCTAGTGTTGATAAGATGTGGAGCGGTGTTTCCCTCAATGGGACGGGGGCGATGATTTTCAAGCACAGGACATTAATTAGCATAGGCTCACATAACGAGAAAGTTATCTTTTCAGTCAATTCTCTCTCAATCTTGCATAAAGATAACCAACAGCTGGGTGCTAATTTAAAGACAACATAGTTGGAGTAGCGGTTGGGTCCGCTGCCTCTGACTGGGCGTGGTCTACATACATCCCGAGGACCTGGTTTCATGGCTGGGGGTAGGGCTGGGGCAGGGAAGCGTGGAGACAACCAAGATGAACAACTAAACACTAGAAATAAAAAATAGTGCTTCCTCCTCCTCTCTCTTCCTGCCTGCCTGCTCACCTTTACTCCTGCCTGCACCTTTCCTTTAAACGACACAAAGTTCTCATAGTGGTGGGGTTGGGAGCGGGAGGTGAGCTATACTGCTTAGATTGGAATCTCAGCTCCCCCACTTCCTCGCTCTGTGACTTTGGGCAAATTGCTTATATCCTGGTTGCCTCCTCTGTTTCCTTCCTGGTCAGTACCATGAAATTAATGATGGCACCTATTTTATAGAGTTAGATGACTTAAAATATGGCAAGTGCTCAGCACATAATAAGTGCTATGTTAAGTGTTTGCTTTAATTACTCATTTTTTTCACACTTATTTAACACTTGCTAATTTTCTTTCGAAATGGGGGTGGGTAGGGGCTGAGGCACAGGACTGAAGGCAGGCAACACTCACTAGCTGGAAGATAATAGCAGCATTTTTATCTTCTGTGGCCAAATGGAAGGGGAGAATTATTTATACAGAAACACTCAAGGCTCTGCTCTATAGCATAGTTTCAGGCTGCCCGTTTTACAGGTAAAGAAAGAGAGACTCCTTAGGTGCCCCCCATAAAAACCTAGTAAAGGGAGATTCTGACTCTTCATAGTCACCTGTGATGGATGACTAGGAAGCTCTTCCTCTAAACTTTCACCCGCTGCTGCTGAGTCTGGCTTCCAGAATGGATAGGTAAACTCACTCCCTTTTCCATCTGTTAGTCAACAAATATTTGTGGAAGGCCCTTCAGACCGATAGGGAGTGTTGGCTTAAGTAACAGCATTGAAATAAGTTGGTTTAAAAAAAACTAACAGCTAACAAAAACTTTATTTTTTGAAAAACATTTTTTTTTATTTTAACTGCTCATCTTGGTTGTTCCGTGGGTCTTGAGCCTGGGTCCTTGGGATGTACGTAGGCTATGGACTACATCTGGTGGCATTATCCTCTAGGCCACCGGGGCGCACCGACAAAACTTTATTTTTCATAGACTGGAGGACTGACCTGGGAATGCGGAGTCAGGGCATTTTCTAGTCTTCGAGGTCCCCATGTTCTGAAAACGGGACTTAGCTTTTTATCAGTTAATGAGAAAGCTGGTCTTGGATAACAGAGGGAATGCCTTCATCATCATAGGAGGCAGAACTCACCCCTGAGATGATACTGAGTGTGCAAGTGTGGAAATAAACAACCCCCCCACACACACACCCCAAATGAGAAGAGCAGGAGCAATTTATTTAGAGCTTCCTAAAGCAAGGGAGTCAGTCAAATGCACAGAGATGCACAGAGACGCACAGACAGACAGGGAATTGGGGAAAGGAGTAACCCTTCACATGCCTCTAGGGAGCATGGGGGGGCTCACGAGAGGCGGGGCGTTCTGTGATTGGTTGGCGGGCATATCTGACTTTCTCTGATCGGTCTTGGTTGAACAGTAACTAGGAAAGCTAGCTGTCATTAACTGAGTCCTGACCTGGGCTGCTTGCTGCAGAGGTTGCAGGTCTGACCTCTTGTCCCCGCCCTTGTGTTCAGTCTCCCACAAGGCAGGACAGTGTGAGCGGCCCTGACAGCCACATACTGGGAAAGAGGTGAAGATATTCTGGCCTGAGCCCTGGCCTCCACTTTCATCTGTCCCCTCAGCAAGGCCAGTTCTTGCGCAGAAGACTTTCAGGGAGGAACGGCCAGCGTTGTTAAGTTTTGAGGATTCGTGTGGAGGGCACCCAGGCCATGCTCAGCCTTGCCCCGCTCCCCCAGGTTTCTGTTTGATGGTGGCTCTTGTCTTGTAGAGGCTGCAGGGGGAGGAGACTCCCTCTTCATCTTGGGAAGCCTCGCAAGATTGGCTTTCTGCACACAGTTTGAAGTTCGAGAAGCTCACCCTGGCTGACCTGATAAGCCAGGGCACGGTTTTGCTGTAAGTGTGAAGCCACCCCAACCTGCAGTGCCCCTCCCAGCCCCCTGCACCCCAGACACTCCTTCTTAAGGCTTTTCTTCCTCAGGGAGCAAGGCAGCAGCGTCAGGAAGAAAATGCACTTCTCCTCCCAGATCATCCACCAATTAGAAGCCAACCTCTCTAAGTGAGTATGTTTCTTACCCGCCTCCCAACAGCCTCAGGGCTGGAGAATTGTTTCAGTATTCCAGCAGCCCCAAGGCAACTTTGTTCAAAGGCAGACTGCGGATCTTGGGCAGGTCTTTCCCATAAATAGCCCCCATTTCCTGTTTCTCAAATAAAGAAGTTGAGCCATATTGATTTTTCTCAATCTTTTAAAATATACCGTCTGGGTGCCCCCTGATGGGCCTGGCATCTAATACACCTGGGGGCAGTTCTATACACATCCCACAGCCTCAGGTTTAAGACCAATGTGAACAACTAAATAAGAATTAAAAAATACGTGTTTGAAAAAAAATACACATTCCCATTTGGAAGAACTTAAAACCTCACAGCCTCATTTGATGTGTAATGGTTAAGAGTGACTACTTTTTAAAAAATTTTTTAAAAGAAAGTTGTAGGCAGGAATGAAGGTGAGCAAGCAGGCAGGCAGAAAGAGAGAGGAGGGAAAAGCATCTTTATTTTGTTTTATTTAGTTGTTCACACTGGTTGCTTCCACCCCTGCCCCGGAGGTGTGTGGCTTGCTAAGTTGGGAGGCTATTGGCCTAATTTCCTCCACTAGGAGGCACCAAGAGTGTCTGCTTTCAGTGCCAGATTGACCTGGTTTATCCTTTTGCAAATATCTGTCCCCAGAAAGGGTCAGGCCCCTCACTCCCAAACCAGATTTTGATAGCGCTTATATTCATTCCATCCCTGCGATAGCAACCTGTGATGTACGACTGCTGTCTGCCTGAGATTTCTTAAGAGGTTATGATAATAATTAAGAGCTAATATTTATTCACATTTCAGGAATTTTGCTAAGGACTGTGAGCCCAGTCCTCGCAACTCAAAAAACAGTATTATTCTCAAGCCACTTAACAAAAGTCAATTGTTCAATGACCACGTTGTCAGATGTCTCAACATGTTTTAACTGTAACTCTTACAGAAATCTTTACTGAGTCCGAAGGGTAGGCAGAATTTAAAGGATTCTCTTAAGATTTTGGCTGATTGGTTTTCTTTGTGAGTCTACCCTGTAAGGAATGCTTTGATTTTATCGAGGGAGTAGTTCATCATAACATTCTGTAGGTTTAAGGGAGGCATCGTTATAAGTCCCCATCTGTGCCTGATACACTGAAGTTCACCACCATTTCAGTTCTTCCTTCAGTACACAGTTATCTGGATTCAGGTCATTGGTCACTGGGCAAAAATTGACTTTCAGAGAAATGTCTTTCAGTCCATTGACTTTTGGCAAATTGACCTGGATAGAATCCCATTGTTATCTTTATGTTGGACAAGATGAAACTGGAGTTCAGAGAGGTCCATTCACCTGTCCAAGGTCACACAGCCGAGCTGGCACTTAAACACAGCATGTTTCGTTGTGAAGCTCATACTCTTTGCTCCGTGCATACTCAGGCATGCTTACGATGCTGCCCACCACCCAGAGCCCCCTGATTTCATATCCAAAAGCCTTCCTTGCCCTAATCTGGGCTCCCAAATCCTACCTGCCCTCCGTGACAGTTCAGCTAGATTCAAAGGACTGAGTTGTCAACCTGAACACTGTCACACTCTGGTCTCCACCCAAACGCTAGAAGGGTTTACAGTGAGGGAAGTTCAAGAAGCTCCCCTGACTGCTTACTTTTCAGAAGCTACATTTGTTTGTTTCTTCTTTGTGTTTCTGTTTGTTTTTGTTCCTTGACCCATGAGTACCCGTGGCTGAAATGCCTCATTTGTGCCTTGATGATCATTTCCGACCAAACTAAAAAGTCTTGTGTGGGAAGACACAGCTCTGAGACGAGCAAGAATGCTCTTCACCTTCCCCGAGAGAACACAGCCCCCTGGGAGCCGCCCTGGTCCCACAGTGTCGGGTGATCGCGTGGCCACGGCAAAGAGCAGGCACCACGCGCGTGCCCCTCACAGTCCCCTCCGCCCTTTATCCTGGCAAATAAAAGCCTTTTCTCTTTGCTAGCTTTTGTCCTCTAGCTTCCTTAGACACATTTTTCAAAAGCCCTTCTCTGTGTGTAAGAGACTGTAGCTCAGGGATGACACTGACCTCGCTTTGATGCATCTTTCTGGCGTCTTGACAGAGCCGTTGAACTCCGCCAGCAGAGAATTCAGTGGCTCACGGAGAACCGCAAGAAGGTAACGCATCTCGCTCTTTGCCCCCTGGCTCTCACTCCATCTGCGGGCACTCGAGCCTGGGTCAGTCGCAGATGATCTCCAACTCAAATTGGCTTAAGCTAAAAAAAAAAAAAAGGTGTTTCTGGACTCACATAAATGAAAATCCAGACACCATTGTGCCCAGGGGCGCAGACAGTGTCATATCATTATCACTGGGTTCTGGTCTCCTCTGGGTTGGTTTTGCTCTTGAGAAGGCCCTCCCCAGGCCTGAGGAGATGATCGCCCACAGCTCTAACCATTCATGTCACCAGGTGGAGTGACATGTCACAAGGACCTCACCTTCCTTTTCCAAGTCCTGGGAGGGGCTGTCACGGGACCAATTTGAGATCAATCACTGTAACCCAGGGGGTGAGATGTGCTCTCTGACCACTCCTGGGGAAAGACAGGGCATGGAAAAAGTGGGGGAAGACTGAGTGAGCCCCTCACACACACTCCTGCAGCCTCGTGGACTGAGACAGGGAGCAGGCAGCTGCGTGTGGAAAACCCGAATGATGTTCCCAGAAGAGGAAGCAGGTCCTGGGCAGCTGAGAGCAGTAGATGTCTCCTAGACCCCTGAATTCAGACCTGTGATAAGACCTGTCAGACTCATCTGAGCATAACTTTTCTTGAAAGTTGGATTTCACATTTTCCTTGGACCCCAGGGTAGATGCATCATCCTGAGAACAGAGTCCTTTGATTTGTTTTCTTATTTAGCTTTTCATTCAGCTGGTGTTTTTGCAGCTCAGCATTAGCTTTCACCCTGGGCCAGCCCCCTAGCCCGTGTTAAACCCTGAGACAGACACGTGCTGAAATTCAAGTGTCCGCTGACAGCCCCCATCTCTCCACAAGACCAGTGCTAAAGCTGCCCGTCCCAACCGAGGCCAGGTGTGGTCTACAGCTCAGAGCCAGAACCTTTTTCACTTGCTTAGACTGGCCCTCAGACATGCGTTCCCAGCTGTGGCACGACCCCTCTGATGACACGTGGGAACGCAGGCCAAGGACCCAGAGGAATGACATTGACCCCCACACCGAAAATTTCCATTCAGGCAATGCTGTTCTCACTGGCCCGCCCCCATCGCTCCCGTCCTGGCACTTTGGGCAAAGGAGACAGAGATTCTGGGCCCTTCTCCCCACCAACCCCTTTCAATGGAACCACAGAGAAGCCGGAGACAAACCCAGAATGAATAAAAAGAAAGCGATACCCGTAAACCAGCTCACACAGCCTCGGGGTGCTGCGGCAGCCTGGGTGATGGATAGGCCCCCACGACCCCTGTTCCCAGCTGTGTCAGTGACCATAAATGAGTGGCTTCACTCCCGTGGGTGTCTGTTTCCAGATCTGCAGAGGACAGAAGTGGGCACCATAAACTAATGGCACATAGACAAATACGGCCCATAACCATGTTTCTTTTTTTTTTTTTTTCCCATAGTGTTAAGTATTTTTTGAATTTGTTGCCAAGACTTAAACATACTGGTATTTCACTTTTATGCCTGCTTTCAAAGCTTCTCCTGAAAAAAGAAAAAAAAGAAATACCTGACATCGCTGGACTGTAATTCCCTTTCATGTTCTTGTCCAATTATTTCCATGGGCTAAATTTCTAGAATTTTAAGGACTAGGTTTACGGGAAGCTTTCAAGGCAACTGTCTTAAATTTTAAAGGAAAGAGAAATTATCCCAAATGTGGGCCCCTTCTGGCCCTTGAGGATTGGCTATATCTTGGGAAGCCTCCTACTTTCACTGGGGTCTGGAGTCCAGCACATGGCGACTGGGGGATTATGACTTATCAGGCTTTGTTCCAGGATGAGGAGTCTGAGCCTGACCAAAAGGATGAGCCTCCCTGATGGAGCTTATCGCCTAGTGGGAGAGGAGAGACAATGAATAAATTAATGAAGTGCATGTGAGGTCAGCTAGTGACAGCGCTAGAAGGAAAATAAAGTGGGGAGAGGGGCCAGACAGCCAGAGAAAGAGAAGGGAAGATGGGACACTTGCCTCGTCCTTCCTGCGCAGCCACATGCGAGGGAAGGAAAGTGGGGGAAGAATCTTGTGAAAAGGAGACTGATTAGGGAAATCTAGGCTGGGATGGCATCTAACAAGCTTCCAGGGAAACAGGCTGTCCGTTCTGTGACCTAGACCCTCCGGAACAACTTCCCCAGACTAGGAGGAGGACCTTCTAGCAAAGAGATTAGGGATGAGCTAGTGAGTGGAAGGAGAAGCCAGAAAGCATGGCGCCTTGAAAGACACGTGGACTTACTCAGGCTGCAACTTGACAACTTCTTGAAATGGTCAAACCCTGTCATACTCCAAGTTCCAGAAAGTGGAGAACTTGGATTTGACCACTGAGTTGGGAAGAGTGGTTGAGGCCATCAATGGCTTTGACAAATATGGCGTCAGAGGTGGGGCGGTGAGAGGCTGACAAGAGTGAGTCTCAGACATATGGGAAGAAAGGAAGTGTCGCTCGGTGGAAAGCAGAGACATGAAGTGGTAGCAGGAGGGAGAGGTGGCTCTCCTGCTTAAGACAGATGATATTATAACGTCTGTGTGGCGACAGAGAAACCGTACACTAGCCAGGGAGGAATTGAGGGGAAGGGCTGATTATAGAAGCAAACTTCCTCTTTGGCAAGAGAAGATCCATGAATGCAAGTCAAAGAGCTTTGATTGTTGGCTTCATTTATAACAGAGCAAAGACAAAGTCTGTGGGAACGGGGCCAGGTGGGTTGGGAGATGAGGTGTGAAGAGTTTTTTTTTCTTTTTTTTTTTAAGGAAGGGCGCTGGCAAGAATGCAGGTGAACAGGTGGCCTGGCAGGAAGAGAAGAAGCAGCATTTATTTATTTATTTAATTGTTCATCTTGGTTGTTCCCGCCTCTCCCCATCCAGCTCCCTGGTCCTTGGGATGTGTGTGGATTGCACAGACTTAACCCCTAAGCCACCAGGGTGCACCTGAAAATACTATTTTTAATTTTCTTATTTCTGTTTTCTCTGTGACATTGGAGGCAAAAGTCGCTTGCAAAGTGAGTGCAGGAAAGGTTTATTGGAGGCATGAGAGATATAAAATACACATCTCTGAGAGCGGCAATGTGAATTGCATAGTAACATTAAGTATCCAATAAAGGGGAAGTTAAGGTAAAAAGTATCATATGGAACCTATTGCTCCTAGGCAGCTATCAATTTCATGCGAATGAAAATTCCAGTGCAAGGCTTAGGGCCAGCAGTTACATGCAGAACCAGACAACATTAGCTTGAAATTGCAATGGTGGTGAGAAACATAATTAGAACTCAGAAATACTGCTGTAGCTGGAGAGTCTGATTGGTAGGGTCAGCAGAAAGTGACTAGGGACATAGAGAAATGAAAGAAGATAAACTGAGACAATTAACTCTCCAATGCTGTATCTTAAAAAAGATGCTTTTCTTTTTCTACAGTCTCCATATGTTCTTTTTTTAAAGCAAGAAGCAGGCAGGAAGGGAGAGAAGGAAGAAGCATCTTTTATATTTATGTTAGTTGTGACTTGAATCCAGGGGTATGTGTCCTGCTCCTTTGAAGATGATTGACCTAATCTCTGCTCCACCAGGGTGCTCCCAAATGTTCTTTAATGAACATGTATTTGTGCTTTATAAGCATAGACAGTAAATAATAAGGGGAAAAAAAACAGAGAAAGAATAAACTGCCAGAAAATAGAAGCAGATAACACCCAGAGCTCAGGTTAGGTCACTGGGTTTTGCTTTTTCCTTTGCAAAGGGGTCTTTCCATCCCTGCTTCTTGTGGAGAGGGGAGTGGGGGTGGTCAGAACTTTTGGACCATGCAGAGATGCTCAGTAAACAGCTTAAGCTCACGCCATGTGGGTTATTTCCAGATACCCTCTTCCGTTTCAGGCATTCGGCCTCATCAAGGGCACGAGAGTCGGTCTCCTCATCGATGTGTCTGTGGTCAGCAATGGCACCCAGAAAGAGGAGTTCCAAAATGACCTCATGGTAAGTCTGGTACAGAGAAGCACCTGGAGCCCCCCCATCTCACCCTCCCTTTGTGGGCTGGCTGGATTTTGTTTATAGCAAATGCAGAGCAAGGTGTTTCGCCAAGAACAGTTCACACTTAATTAGCACCTTTGCTTAAAAAAATATGCTGCATTCTGAGAACCCAACTTCAGAGTCATTGTCGTGGTGGCGTGAACTTCTAGTGTTGTCGCCAGGCACCCTGTTCACGAGACTGCTCACAGCTCCAGGTTCCCTGGAAAGAGGCGTGAAGACAGGAAGTGGCTGATCTGCCTCCTGTGTGGCCTAGCACAGCCTGTGGCCTTCTCTGAGCTGATCTGCTTTCTTTGTCCATGACAGACAGCCAACAACAACACTAGTGTCAGATGGCAGGAGTCACCCAACTATCTCCACCACTTCTGGGTCCTGTGACTCTGCTGCCTAATGGTGCTGGGCCTCAGTAGTGTCATCTGTAAAATGGGGATGTTAACAGTAGCCCTCACAGGGTGGCCAGAGTATAAGAGCAGCTATGGGGAAAAATTGGGGGAATCTCCCCCTCACCTCCTTTGATTCCATTGGCTCGCCCCCAAATAAATGGACATGAGAGAGATTAGGAAGAAAAAGAAGACAAGTTTGTCTTTGTGCTTATAGACATCCATAAGTTAGAGAACTGAGTTAATAACCAAAACACTTAGTTTTTTTAAGGAAAGGTACAGGCAGGAATGAAGGCAAGTAGGCAGGCAAGTAGGAATACAGAGGAGGAAGAAGCATTTATTTTTTTATTTAGTTGCTCGTCTTATTTGTCGTCCTGCCCTGGTCCCAGGACATGATCCCTGGACCTTGGGATGTACATGGACTGCAATGACCAGAGGCCACAGACTTAACTGCTAAGCATGCCTCTTTCTTTAATTCAAAATAATCAATATGCGACTTTGGCACACCTCGGGGGTGGTATAGTTTGGGGCCCCTCTAGCTCATATACAAGCTAAGTGCTTAGAACCATGACTTAGAAAAAACCCCTGGAGTCTCTCAGGTAATACAAGGGACTAGTTTCTTATGGGAACACCTGGAGCTGGGATGGGAACTCAAACTGCAATAACCGGTTCAAGGACCCATTGTAGGGCTCAGCACGGCCAGTCTTGTCTTTTTCCTGGTCTCAGCTGATGTCAGGGTGCCAGTACTGTCCCCTTCTTCAGGGCTAGGTTTCCAAAGATCCCCAGGTGGGTTGGTTGAATCTTCTCCAGGGAAAATCTCATGGTGGTGATTGCAGATGAAATTTCTAGCTGGCCAGGAAGAAGAGGGAGGACTATATGTCACGTGGACAGGCTACGGCTGCGGCTGACAGCATCCGCAGTCTGACATTGTGTCCTGCTGCTCCAGCCCCAACTCACATGCTTCAGCAAGCAGCCGCTTTCCCTGACCTCTGTCTGCCTGTCCTCTTTCCCTGGGCACCACAGTCAAGTGCCGGGGTCCAACCATGGCACACGCTGGCAACCCCATGATCTAAGTGTGCAGCCCTAGGAGCTGCTCCAGAAGAGTGTCTTCAGCAGTCAGGGGAAGGAATGGGGACACAGCCCCTGGGCACTCTGCCTGTCCACTGGCTGAAGGTCCTCGCCCCACCTTCACCACACGCAGCCACACAGGACACAAGCACAGGACAGGCGGGGATGGGCAGCGAGGGCACTCCTCCCACACGCCCATGAGACCCACCGGGCAGGAAGCGGATGTCGGATGTCGCAGGGACCCCTGCGCCAGCCTCAGCCCCGTCTGCACCTCACCGCCCAGCCCAGAGTGGCCAGCAGGTGGGCGGGGCTCTGGGATCAGCCACGCCCTCTTCTGCCTCCAGCGCCTCATTGAGGAGCAGCTGAGTCACAAGGAGAAGCTGTACGTCCTGTCCTTCGGCTCCACCGCCAGCGCCCTGTGGGGGGACCCGGTGGAAGTCAGCGCCTGCACGTGAGTGGCGGCCGGGGCGCCTACTGGTTCACGGTCCTCCCTAAAAGTGTGTGTCTTTCTCAAATGATTAAAGTAAATAAATCCCAGGAATCCCACAGGGAAGTCCGAAGAGACAGTTCCCCAAAGCAGAAACTCTAGGGAAAACGGGCACCCTCAGGAACGCAGAATGAACGACCCCACAACCAAGATGCCGTCTGTATCCGGCAGACCTGCCAAGATCCATTTATTGGTATGAAAACCATGCGCGCTCATTCTCAAAGGTTCCAACAGGATAGAAGGAAAACCGGGCAAATGAGTCTCCTTTTTATCCAGACCCTTCTTGCCCGCAGTGAGTGTCTTCTCTCTCCTTCCACCGAGAGGTACGCCGGAGAACAGTTTTACTGTGGTTTTTCACTCTGCTTAGCCCCCTAATCTCCAGATAGCTGGCCCTTGAGATTATTTAGCCACAAAGTCCCCTGTGGCAGCCATTCTGTCGTGGGCTGTGACTTAGGCCGTGCCACCTGTTCCAATATCCATTTTCCTTTATGTCATCTCCACGATTAACAAACTCAACATCATAACCAAGAAGCCCGTGCCACTCACCATCATTAAAAAGAGCCCTAAAAACCAACACAGCGAAAGCAAACCAAGTAATGTCAAGACAGGCCAGCTTGAAACCTATTGGCCAGACAAGGCAGCAGGCCCGGATTTTATTTTCTCTTTTGTTTAAATGCGAGGCACAGCCATTCTGATCATGAGAGACAGACTTACTGCCACGTGCTGAGACCGATGGCGGTGGGTCAGACTGACAGAGAAACGGAAGAACAGCTGTCTCGTTCGTGCCAGGCACGGTTTTCACCTCGAAGGTGCTGTGTTAAGTCATTGTCACTGTCACGAGCAGCCCGTTTCCCAGTCCACACGGGACACAGCCTCACAGCCAGCCGCCTCTCCGAGATCCCTCTGAGGGAGATGGCTTAACTCCATGCTCCAGCCTGGGGGACAGTGGAGACGGGGCTGGGGAACAGGAGCCCAGGCCCAGACCCTCCGCTCAGAGGTCGCCGGAAGCTCGGATTCTAGAGTCAGAGATCTGGTTTGAAAGCTCCATGTGGCCAACTGCTCGTGGTACCAGTCCTAACTCTGCACCCGCTTCCTCCTCTATAAAATGGGCATAAAGGCACCCAGCCCCCAAAGAAAGGTGGCGTGGCTCACGTGAACCCAGACCTGCGCCGGGCCTGGCGCCTCGCGAGAATGCTGGGATTAGGTGGCTTTGGTGACTCCAGTACTGTCCCTCTCAGCCTCCAGGATCTCAAGCTCTGGACACAGAAACTGCAGCCAGATGGAGGCAGCAACCTGCTCCAAGCCCTGAAGAAAACCTTCCCTCTCAAGGGGCTGAATTCACTGGTGACCATCATGGGACGCTGGTACGCCTCCTTTCCCACGCCGGCGACGGGCTGTGTAGGGCCCAGAGAAACCCATGAGCACGACTCTTCACGTGTGGGAGACGACACCACGGGCTGCAGCCCTGGGGGCGGCGGGGGGCAGCCAGCCCTGTCCCACTCAGCCCCGCTCCTCACTCAGGTGACCCAGGGCACAGGTGATCAGGTCGATTGTTAGATGTTTCCTGGGAAAGATCATTTTGCTCTGCAGCGATGTGCGCGGGATACCCCCGTCTCTTCCTCTTGTCTTCTCCTCAGCCCGGATCAGCCTTCCGAAATCCTCTCTGACTACATCCAACAGTCCATCGTGGGAAGAGACCTCATCATCCACATCGTCACCTACAAATGCAACGATCAGGTGCCGACTGTAAGTAGTGGGACTCCGAGGTTTCCTGTGGGCGGGTCACGATGTGCGGGGTTGGCCCTGGAGGCCCCATGCATGAGAGCCCCCAGAGCCCCCTCCCCGAGCTCGGACCAGAGCACGACCTCCCGTGCACCTCTTTCTTCCTTCGGTAAGAATGGAAGCGTCGGACAGCTGGGAGAAAGCTTGTTAAGACTGTTGGCATTGCCCTAGTGAGAGCTGACCCTGTCACCTCCCGCAGGCTGTCCTGAGGAACCTTGCAGAATCCCTCGGGGGCTATTACCACTGCTACAGCCCAGAGACGGAGGTAAGCCCTCTGGCGACATGCGAGCCCTAGGGGTCCCTCCCCAGCTGTCACCAAGGTGGTGCCGGGGCATCTGGACCAGGACAGACCAGGCTGTGTCGTGGACCCCCGTCTTCTCCCCAGGCCCCATATTCAGTGGGTTTACCCAGGTAAAATCAGGTTGAAATGAGCTGCTGACATGCTTGTGAGCCTGGGTACTTCTTAAAGCCTGGCGAGTAGAATCCTGAATGTCTCCGGTTCTCACCTCTGCTCCCACCACAGCTCAGAGTCTGAAACAGTCACCTCAGTTCTCACTTCCTGCACTCAGTTCATCACGAGCAGTCAACTTTGTACCACCTCACCCATCAGTGTCCTCGTCTCAGTTACTAGCATCACACACCCTGGGTCCTCAGAGGAGGTAATAATGATGGAGCGTGGTATAGATCCATTTGGCAGATTGAGAATGCACCTGTTTATCTAATAGACTGTGCCTTGCCTGAATAAATGAATATTCATATCTCATGAATAAATGAACATTTATGCCTCACAAGTATACTGCAGTCTAGCATTTCATACCGGGGAGTCCAGGTCAGGCAGCGTTTTCTCTGGGAATCACCCCTTCTTGTCTCCCTACTGCCCAGACTATTTGTAAGGGTCACAGACTTTAGGAGCTCGGAAGATATCATAAATGAATGAAACTGATTGGTTTAATAAATCTTTCATCTTTCTTTTCTTAGAGAGAGGGAGGGAGGAAGAAAGGAGAAAAGAGCACTTCTATTTATTGATTTGTTTTTTGTATGCCACCCACCCCCACCCCACGTCACGAACCCAGGTCTTCGTGCTTTACATGGTCCGCACCCCAGCCATCTCAGCCGCCTGAGCCACAAGGGCATGGCCAAGAAATATTTTATCTGAAAACCTCTTGGCTAGCTATTGTTTTTCTACTGTTGGTGGTGTTATAGGTATGACACATTTCATTATGAGCAAAGCAACAGTTCAAGAATGATAAAAAAAAAAATTTTACAACAGACTCCAGTGAGAGAGGCAGCAGAGAATTGTGGGGATGCGGGGAGCTAGATAGGGGAGCCCCATTGGAAGAGCCTTTCTGCTCAGCTCCAGCTGAGTGTCTCTCTACAGGAATGGGACCCTCGTGTTGCCAGGTCCTCCAGTATTTCAAGAAAAGTCAGAAATCTGTATATTGAATATACATAGTTGTGATTTCCTTACTTTAAAAAAAAATTGAGATAAAACCTTGCAGAATCTCTTGGGGGCTACTACCACTGCACAGTATCAAATTAACCACTTTACAGCGAATAATTCGTACAGCACCACCTGTATCTAGTTCCAGAGCAGTTTCATCACCCCAAAAGGAAACTCTACGAACTGTGACTCCCCCTGTCTCCTTCCCCACAGCCCCTGGTACCCACCACTCTGTCTATGGATTTACCTCTTCTGAGGTTTCATACTCGGGGAATCGAATCATACCTCTGCTGTGTCTGTCTTCTTTCAGGAAGCATGTTTTCAAGGTTCATCTTTGGGTAGCAGGTATCAGGAGCCCGTTCTTTGTATGGTTGTGTAATATTCCACTTTCTGGATTGGCCGCCTTTTGTTTATCACGCATCAGCTGATGCACACTTGGGTTGGTTCCACCTTTGGCTATTGGGGACAGTACTTCTGTGAACATTGGTGTGTGGGATCTGAGTCCCTTTGGGGACTTACTTAGGAGTAAAATGCTGGGTCACAGGGTAATTCTTAATCCATTTGATTTATTAATATATTTATTATTTACATTTTTGAGACCCTGATAAACTGTTTTCAAAGCCATCATGCCATTTTACATTCTCACGAACAATGTGCAAGTGTTCCCATTCTCTGCACCCTTATCCAACATGTCGTGTAGTCCTTTTTAAAACTGGTCCTGGCCATCCTAGGGGTGTTAAGGGTTTCTTCACATTTTTAAGGTTAGAAACCCCGGCGATTGTTTAAAAACCCTGGGGCCAATATGTACAAACAGAACAAAACACATTTACAGGCTCTGCCTGGCACGGAGACCACAGTGATGACGTCTGGTTTAAACACTTGACCACTTGCTCAGCTTTAGACCTGACGTGGCTGACCCCCCACCCGCCACCAGCTGATTCCGCCTCGGTGGCTCCTGTGAGCTCGGTGACTTCTGGACAGTTGACTGGTGTCCGCCTCCCGCCCCTGCAGAGCTACACCAACCAGGACGTGGAGCAGCTGCTGGCAGAAATCCAAGCGGCCCACAGTCTCCTGCACGGTATCCGCGCCCTGCACCGCGGCGCCCCCTGCGAGGAGCCGGCCCGCAGGATGCAGGAGGTAGGCGGTGCCAGCAGAGGTTCTGGGCCCTTCTCCCCAGGCGCTCAGATGGCCACGCTCCATTCTCCTTTCTCACCTGTCTCTCGGAGGAAGCAGCCACAGAGGGCCCCCAAATCCTGAAAATGAAGCAGGACGCAGTCCCACCCCGCACTGTACCCCAGTCCCTGAGCTGGCTGGGCTGGGTGAGCCTTCCACTGTCTGGACGGGCCCTGGGGCATCTTCTAATGGAAAAAAGTTTACTTCAGAGACAGGTCAGGAGGCTCCTGCCTCCCCAGCCACCTGCCGCTGTCCCTTCCCTCCCCCAATTTAGAGAATTAGGGAAACCTCAACCACAGGGGTCGGTTGTCCTGGAGATGCCCCTGCCCCACCTCCTCTGGGGCGAACCCCCTGCTCTGTGACTTGGTTCATTTAATATGAGCAGCGAATGGTCACGAGCAGTGTGAAAGCTACGCGCGGTTTAGACCACTCAGAGAGCCTGGCCGGGGACGGAGCACTGAGAATGCGTTTATTGCTTCACTGCATGAAGGTAGGCATGTGAGGGACTCGACCTGCTGTCCTGCTGGATGTCACAGGAGAAACCGCAGTAGAGACTGGGATCCTAAATTTTAGTTCCGGCTTTTCAAAAACTGATGCTCTGTATAAATAATAACAATACGTTTGGTACTATAATAGTCCTTAGTCTTTTAAAAATGTTTATTGAAAAAAGCATTGAGATATAATTAACATATAATATGTTTGAGTTGTACCAGGTGTTGCTCGATGCATTTACATGCAATATGACTATACATGTCACGTGATCATTTTTTGCGTTGGGAACTGTGAGAATCTAGTCTCTTGGCAAACTTGAAGTATGCAATACAGAATTGTTGACTGCGACCACTACCCTGAGCACACAGCTTAGTCTTCTAATGAGCACGCATCCTGAGAGGAACAGTGCTGAATTCTCTCAGTGCCCAGTTGTACCTGGACAAACAACATTCTGAAGTAGGCACATTATTACTCCGATTTTACAGATGACAAAACTGAAGTTCAGAAGTTAAATCATTTGCCTGAGATCAAAGACATAAAAATCACATGAGCTTGAATTGAACCCAGATCTGTCTGATGCCAAAATCTTGCCGGGAATTTCTCCAAAGGAAATGCCTGTACTCTTGTCATTTATAAGATAATTGTAATGTGGCCCATGAATTCATATTTTTAATGTTATATATTTAAAACCAGCTCATTAGGGTAGCAATAGATCTTTCCACAAATTCCTTACAAAGAAGGGGGTCAAATTTTAAAACGAAATCAAAGGAGTCATTTTATAGCTTTACTGTTACATGTTTGATTATTTTTTTTAATATCAAGCAAGTCACCGGATAGGGGTACTCCCAAACAGCAAATTTCAGGGGTGATGAATAGGTGATGAGTAATAGATGGTGGGAAAGTGAAAGATGGAAGGATGGAAGGGATAATGGAAGGATGAAGGACAGGATAGAAGAAAAAGAGAGGCAGTTCTCAGGTGTTCAAAGTTGGGGGGGGTGACTGTTCTATGTTTTCCTCATACACGAGCTGTGTGGTTTATTTAATTTTTCAGCCCCTCAAGTTTTCAGTTTGGAAATATGGGTGAGGGGAGGCTGGGCTAGGTCACAGCTGCCTAGACAGTTTGGTGAAGGCCTTGTCCATTAGCTGCCCGAAGCCCGGTGCCTTAAGCCCTGTTGCAGCCAGTGGTGAGGGTCTGAATGGTAAGGGGTGGGGTGGGCTGGGAGGGTGGATGGATGAAGGAGCAAGGATGAAAGAGCAAGCAAGTTGGGTCTCCCACTCCCCGCTGGAAATTCCAGAAGTCTCCCAAGAAGGGGCTGAGGGTGGTGGGAGCAGAAGACAGAATGCCTCTAATTTACCAGGTAACATTTTAAGACACTCCCTGGAGGGGCTGGCTGTGTTGGAAAGACCGAAGACGGTCCAGCTCTAAAGTAGGGTTATGTAATGAGGGTTGTGTACTTTTTTTTTTCCAATTTACTTTAGATTTCTACAGAGATTGAAAAAGGACCTTTCACAAGAGTCTTGCCTAAACCCCCAAAGCATGAGGCGCCCCTTACAATTGAGTTCCCCAGCTTGGAGAAGACTTCTGCAGAGTGGCTGAAGGTCAACGGCCTTAAAGGTACATCCACGAGGGCAGGCGCGGGCTCTGGTGGCTGATAAAATGTCTGCAGCACCCGGGACGTTGTGAGCCACGCCGTTAACCGTCCCCCCGACCCCCACTGTTTCCTTTCACAGCCAAGAAGTTAAGCCTCTATCAAGTGCTGGCCCCCAATGCATTCTCTCCCGTGGAGGAGTTTGTGCCCATTCTCCAGAAAACAGTGTCATCCACTATCTATGAGGTAATTCAGGTCCCGGGTTCAGGGCTCCCGTCCACAGCAGGGAGCTCCTCCGTGCCATTTCCTTTCTTCCAAGTTCAAGAAAGAAGGGTCATCAGGCAGAGTCCATGGCACAGGGGCCTGAGCCCCTGGAGTGGGATGCAGGGTCTCCCTAGAAATCTCATCTAATTCAGTGTTTCCCCCACATCTGAACATGCAACTCAGGAGGTGCAGCAGGAAGGGGTCCTTTAGGTTCCTGAGTCTCCTCCTCCATGAAGGTTTTCCTCCACCTCCGTCAGCACACACGTGCTCTGTGTCCTCACTGGACCTGGCTCAGACATCTGCTCCAGCTCCTATCCTCGTCCATGTGTGCTGGGCACGTGTCTGAGTCCTCGCCAGAGTATTAGCTAAACCTTTAAAAGAAAAAATGCATATTCAGCTCTGCATCCCCAACACCTAGTACAAGGAAATAGCTGATGAACGTTTGCTGGATGTCTGGGAAGAAGGAAGAAAGGAAGGTAGATGGGCAGGAGGGAAATGACTAGGTGATGAGGCATGGATGGTGGGAAAGTGAAAGATGGAAGGATGGAAGGGAGAATGGAAGGATGAAGGACAGGATAGAAGAAAAAGATGAAAGGATGACACAAATGGACTGGATAGACAGAAGGATAAGAAATGGAAAGAAGGAATAGTAGATGATTAGCAAGGTGGGTAGAGAGATGGAATAATGAAAGGTAAGGGAAAGTGGGGCTTCTAGCAGTGGATGGATGAATGAACAGGTGTATTGAGTAACAGAGATATGGAGATGATGACTTGGTGGAGGAAGAAAGAACAAAATGAACACATTTCATATTCAAAATGCCCATGAAGGGCACGGCCTGGTGCACTAACAGTTCGGCGCAGTCCACGCACCTCCCAAGGATCGAGGTTCTCGTCCTGGGGCTGGGGGAACAACCAAGATGAACAACTCAATAAAATCAATGAAATGCTTCTTCCTCCTCTCTCTTCCTGCCTGCCTGTGCTCGCCTTCCTTCCTGCTGCACCTTCCTTTTAACATAAAAAAATCTATACGAAATGACCATCAGGCCTCTCTGGGTTCCCGAACTTTAGAGCCAGTGTGTGTTAAGGTCTCCAACTCAGCTATTAGCAAAACATTCCATTCTGTGTTCAGAAGAACTTCTCAAGAAGGCATGGCTCATTCAGGAAGACTGTCCTGAGGGCCATCTGCTGCTAGGTCCAGACAAGGCACCCCCGTGTGTGGGTGGTGGGGATCTTGTAATCCAACCCTGGATGTGCTCAGAGTCAGGTACCCTCTGGTGTGCCTGGTTGGAAGGGCCCGGAGCCCCGATTAAACTGAAAACCCGTCCCCACATGTGCGTACTCACTGGCTCCCCCTCCTGGTGGCGCCTGAGTGCAGAAGGCAATGGTACAATTTGAATGGCACGACGGGACGGTGAAGAATATTCACGTGGATGTGCCCTTCCTCTTCGAGTACCAGGTCAGTGATGGGTCCAGTCAGCCAGAATGTGGGGTACAGGAAGAGGGGACAAAAAGGCAGGCCACGGAATGTGGGGACACCAAGCCACTGACTGCACTCCCTGTTGTAAGCAGACTGCTCTACCACATGGGCCCCTCTGAAGTTCTGTCCACATCCTCTGGGCAGGGATCGGGCTGCCTTAGACAGGTCTCTTATCTCTGGTGACTCCCGTCTTCCATTGGACGCAGCGAAATTCTTGACTCCCCTTCCTGGACTTGGGTCAGGCTCATCCATGATTGAGTGGAATGCTTTACTGCCTGGATAAAGACCCCCGGCCTGGACACTCCAGCCCCAGGAGCCCACAGGGACGCCTCCCTCCCCACAGGCCCCTTCCCTGACCATCCCTGTACTGTCGCTGACTGTGCATGGCCCATGGGTTTGCAGAAACAGCTCAGCAGAGTTATTCGGATGTATGAGAGGAGGATCGAGTGGCTTTCCTTGGCCAGCAGAAGAATCTGGGGCACTGTCTGCGAAAGAAGGTATCTTCCCCCATCAGTGCTTTTGTCCTTCGTGGGTCTGGTGTGTGACCCAGCATGTAATCCAACTCAGGAGTTCCTTGTTGACACCAGAAGGCATCCTCTAGATGAAGAATCAGCAGTTACTTAGCAGAACCCCTAGGAAAAAGGAAAAAGTCCCCGCCATCTGTTGCAGCAATAATGTCCTTGTTACTCAGGGTTCTTTCAGCTCAAAATGAACCGAGACTTAATGTAAATTAGCTTTAAGCAAACCAGGAATGTCTGATGGAGGCCACTGAAAATTCTAGAATAGATTCGATAGATATCTTCAGACATGGATTGATCCAGAGGCCAATGCCTGTCAGAATCTGTTTCCATCTCTTAGCACTGTTTTTATTTTCTATTAGCTTTGTTTTCAGGCAGACTTTCTCCTTCCGGGTGGCAAGATGTTCACCTGAGATGCCCAGCTTACCTTCAACCAGGGTAGCACTCCAGGGCTTGTGGTCTGAGCCCTCCACGAGCTCTGACTAGTGGGGTAGACTTCTGATTGCCTAGGGTGAAAGCTTGGGGTGGGATCAGCTCCACCCAACTCCAAAAGACTGATCAGGAGAGAGGAGTTTTCCAAGGGAAAATCACAATGCTAGAAGAGGTGAGGGACGCTAAGTAGGAAGGAAAACAGATATTCATTACAGCCATTGAAAGCGCTCCATACCTATTTGATCCCATGCTTCTCACAAAATATTATACTATTATGTCATTGAACTCTCAGTGTGACCCTCTGAGGGGTTTTATGGTAGATGGCTTGCAGTGAAACATACCACAGATCAGAGAGGTTTGTAACTTGTCTAAGGTCACACAGGAAGCAGAACTTGAACCACGGTCTTCTGACTCTCAATCTAGTGGATTTTATTTGGCTCTGCAGAGCTGTCTCAAAATGAGAATGGAGGGAGGAGGTGGGACCTTAAGATCTGAAGGAGTAAAAGGCGGAGAAGGTCAAATGGGGCTGGAGATTTCAACAGAGAGAAGAAACAAAAGATACATGCATGTTGCTAGAAGCCCAGATAGATCAAATTCCCCATCCAATGTGCTTACTCTGTTTCTGTTTTCCCTTCCAAGACCCCAGCCTTTACCAGTGTTGAATTTGAGTGTTTTGATACAAGGAAATGTGTGAAAATCCTGACAGGCAATCCTGTCGCTGCCCTCTCCACCATGACTTTATTCCATGACAGGACCTCCTGGGAGAGAGAGCTCCCCGCGTCTCCTGTTTTAATGCCCCCACCCCGCCCCACCGTTGACCTCGAATCAGGGAGAAGATCTTGGCCAACTGTGAATTTGGCATGCAGAGTCCCCCTGGAAACAAGTTTAAATAGTAAAATGGAACAAAACAAATGCTCTCCGAAAGGTTTGGTTCTCCTCTTAAAGCTCGTGTTTCTTTTTAGGGTGGTTGTAGTGCTCGATGTCTCCGTGAGCAATTCCACGTACATTATTCATATCCAGCACTCCCTGCGCCTGCTGCTGGAGGAGCAGCTGTCCAACAAGGCCTCCTTCAACATCATCGCGTAGGTCCCCTCCGGTGGCGCGGCTGGCGGGAGGGCCTGCTGTCCAGAGGTGCACACGCCAGGCCAGCAGCTGAGCAGCGGAGCCCACGGGCTCCTGCCTCCGGGGATGGCCACCACTTATCTGATGTGAATGATCTCGTGTGGGGCATTGAATAATTAAGTGGCTGCAGGACAGTCCCATTGGGGCGAAGGTGATAAGCGGCCCCAAAACACAGCGCTTGATCTGCCAGGATAAAGTAACTCAGCCCAGTGCCCCACTTGGCTTCCAAGCTGATGAAGACAGGAGAGAAAAGCAAAGGGCCTTAGTCCCCAGGTTCTGCAGGCCAGGCTGTTTCAGACCTCTAGGATTCCAGTTCTATATATAATTGTGTATAAAAATTATATGTAAACCTGTCCTTTTCAGTTATACAGCTGTATAATACAGATCTAAAACTGCATACCTTCCGCAGTTATAGAATATATGAATTATATCCAGAACTGCCTATTCAAATGCATCATATAATATGTATTTAAATTGTACACATCATTATAATTAGAAATTTAAAATAGAAATACATTAAAAGTGTAAATTTAAAATATAGATATTTTACATACAAATTACCTTTCTACATAAACTTAAGTGATAGATAACTATATTGAAATTATATATAAAATATGTAGCATATATAGTTATTTACAGTTTATAGTTATGTATCATTTGAATAATATATAGTTATATGTTTTACCATTTTAACAATTAGGGGAGAGAGAGAAAAGAAACCCACTTGAATATACATTTTTACACAATTTCCCATCAAATTGTGGAACGTTCTAAACCGAATAAGTTAGCAGTTAATATTATATATTCTGTACCAGTCTATTTTTTCCTTAATAAAGTCTACAGAAAAAAAGATGCTTAAAGAAACGTTGAGACAGTGTTTTCTTTCATGTATCCATTTATTCATTCATTTCTTCAACAAACTTCTACTGAGAGCTTAGCTCGTACCAGACACAGCTGGGCTATATATGGCCTAATGTGGGGAAGGGCACATTAAGAGTAAGTACAATGAAGTGCTTCTGCAGAATTTAGGATATGGGACAATCAGGGGCCAAAGGCAAGATCAGTACATTGCCACCTGGGAGAGTGAGGTCAGGTAACCATCCCAGGGGAAGTGACCCTCCATTCAGCGGAGTCTTGACAAACGAATAGGTTTTGCCAGTAAAGGCAAAGGTAGAGCAGTGGGAAGGAATTAGCAGGTGGAAGCTCTTTTCAGGTATGGAGAAGCCTAAATAAGTTGCGAGGTGATGAGGAAGGGGGAAGTAGAGAGAAAAGGGAATAGAGAGCACGTGAAGGGTGAGTTCCCAGAAGAGGTTGACAATGATAAAATGGAGACCCAGGTGGAGAAATTATTTGGGACCAGGGAGGGGACACCTTTTCCTTGACAAAAGGGACCAAATCCTCTGAAGGATTTAAATTCTGTGTCGTAGGGAAAAAGAGATGATGCCTATTTTTAAAAAATAATACAGAGAGCAAGCAATGTCTTATGAGGATGAACCATCCCTAGGTGCGTTGAAAAGGAGAAATGGCCACCTCCTGGGAGAATGGGGGTGTCCTCCCAGAGACAGGAGACAGCTCCTGGTACTGCAAACACGTCAGGAGGGAAGTCTGACCCAGACGGGTCCTCTATCTGTGTGGAATGTGCCGGGACACGTCATGACCAGGAGGAAACCTCGTGTCTGGCCCAGGCCAGTGACATCCTAACATTTGAGAGTGCGATTAGAATCTGGGGATAACCCCCTACAAGCCTGGGGAGCCCAAAAAGCTGGGGCACAGAGGAGACATATTTCTCAGCTGACAAGCCCTCTTTCCTTCCTCCAAGGTTTGGAAGCACAATTGAAAGTTGGAAGCCTGAGATGGCTGCTTTGAGCCACGACAACTTACAGAGCGCCTGGCGGTAGGTGGTGGGCGGACACCGCCCGACAGTGCTGGGGGTAGATCGTGCGGTGGCAGCCTTGGCGATGCCCTTTTCTCTGTGCCCCTCCACCCGGAAGGCAGTGTCTGTCTCCAGACAGACATGGCGTGAACCAGAGAGCTTCCGCCCCCGCTGGCTGGCCTCAGCACGGCCCTCCCTGCCTCCAGGTGGGCTCTGGGCCTGCGGTGTGGGGGCAGCAGGAATGTCCTCGGCGCCCTGCGCAAGGCTGTGGAAGTGGACTTCAAAGACAAAGAGAAACACCAGTCCCAGGGCATCTACCTCTTCACGGGGGGCATCCCTGACCAGGACATGGTAAGCACACCCCTCCTGGGCATCCCTTACTCTCCGTGACCCCAGGCCTCTCCCTGGTGAAATTCCCAAATGCGTCTCCAGACCAGTGCTTCTCAAATTTAATGTGCAGAAGCATCAGCGATGCTTTAAAATGAAGACCGGGTTCTGAAGGCCTGGAACCTGGGAGTCTTGTTTCCTTTTTGTTTTTGTTTTTGTTTTTTCAAGGAAAGGTGCAGGCAGGAATGAAGGTGAGCCAGAGGCAGGCAGGCAGAGAGAGGAGGAAGCAGCATTTGTTTATTTTTATTTAGTTGTTCATCTTGGTCGTTCCTCTGGTCCCAGAGTCCCAGGATGTGAACCTGGGTCCTTGGGATGTCTGTGGACTGAGCCCAAGCCCTCCTCCACCAAGAGGCTCCGAGTCTGTATTTCTTACAAGCGCAGGATGTCCCATCTATAGTCATGAAGTAGCAGCTCTCGTGTCCTATAAGATAGTAAGAGAAGTTGTGGCCCAGACCCACTCATCCTTCTAGCCTCACTGCCAAGTTCTAGACCAGGAACCAGACAGACCCTTGATGAAGACCATTAGGCTCAGCTGACTGAGACCCGCAGCTTCGAGAACCCTCAGCCGTGGGTCCCTCCTCACTTCTCTCCCACAGTCCCTGCTCAGCACCTACATGGCCGAGGCCTGTGGGGGCTGCGACCTCCAGCTGAATGTGTGTCTCTTCTACGTGGGGGGCCCGCAGATGGACACCACGCCCCCCGCCTGCTATGCCAGCCGCAGTGAGACGGCCTCCGCCTACCGGGAGGTCACGCAGGCTACGGGGGGCCGCTTCCACTGGTTTGGAGACACAGGTGCGTATGCGTCGGCGGGCCCTCCCCACCTTCCTTTCCAGGCAGTTGTCTCAGCACCAACACAGTTCCCTCTACACGGATGCATTCCAGAGAATCATTAAAAAATGTAAAACTCCAGTTCTGGGGATGTCAGTGGGGATGATTGCACAACTATGTGGAAATATTTAACGCCGCTGAACGTATGCTAAAAAGATGGTTAAAACAGGCGCCCCCTTGTGGCACAGGAGGCTCCGTGCAGACCATGTAAAGATCAAAGGCCCAGGTTTTTGAGACCCAGGGCCAGGGGTTGAAAAACAAAAGGTTCAAATGGTAAATTGCTAAGTGTGTGTACACACACACAGACACACACATACACGTATGTGTATTTACCACAAATTTTTAAACAGAAAAGTAAAACTACTCCAACATATTTTAGGATGTCAGTACTGGAAAAGGCCCTAAAGTTCCCTTCGTTTAATGTTTCCCAAAAGGTAATATGTCCATAACAGGTGGCTGGCAAGATAGTGGGACATGGAACAAGGGGTAGTATTATTTTTAATTGTTGTAGTTTTAGGGTATCTGAATAAGCCACCCCAAAATATGCCGCCTTAGCATAAGGACTATTTGGAGCTGAAGACAATTGATTGACAACAGATGACAAGAAAGCTCTCTGCTCCCCGCACCCACCACTTCCTTGCTAAGGGCAGAACAGACATTTCCATGTAGAAAGGTGTCTTCCTCCACTATGCCGGGAAGATCTTAGACTCTTAATCACCCGAGTCCAGAGACGACTTGCGTCATCAGCCCAGAGCCCCACAGATAGGAGTCTACAGAGCAAGCCTTCCTAAAACCACCCTTATCTTCCGTTAGTCCCCCAACTATTTACCTCCTCACAGTTTGCCCCCCTTAAATCCTTAACCCCCTGTCCTTTGTCTTATCGCTTCTGTATAAATATATCATTCTTCGTTAAGATGTTAAGATGTTACATCTTTGTTAAGATGTCCAAGTTGTAAGCAGACCTTTGAGTTACTCATGGCTGAGTCCCTCACACATCAGCCTGTGTAATAACCTTTGTTTCTCTCCTGTTAATCTGTCTTTTGTCTGTTTCATTTCCAAGGCTCCAGCTGGATAATCAAGGGGGTAAAGCAAAACTCTTTTTCCTTCCCCTAAATAAGTATGTGCTTCTTACCTTTAATTTTTTTAAAGGAAAGGTGCAGGCAGGAATAAAGGCAGTTAGGCAAGCAGGTAGGAGAGAGAGTCTGGAGAAGCTTTCTTATTTATTTCTATTTTAGTTGTGCATCTTGGTTGTTCCTCCCAGTGCTGGGATGTGAACCCAGGTCCTTAGATGTATGTAGACTGTTCTTGGCTGGAGGCAGCGGACCTAACCATCACTCCACCTGGGCACGTCTTAGTTTATTTTGTTTAAAGGAAAGGTGCAGGCAGTAATGGAGGTGAGCAGGCAGGCAGGAAGAGAGAGGAGGGAGAAGCATTTATTTTATTTCATTGTTCATTTTGGTTGGTCCTCCCGGCTTGGCTCATGAACTCGGATGCTTGGATTTTACATGGACTGTTCTGGAGCCTCAGACTTAACTCCACAGCCACCAGGGCGCACCATACGTGCTTATCCTAACATTTTTTAAATGTTAGCTTTCCTTGGTCGGCAGTGACGGCAGTTTTCTTTTTTAAATACACTTCTCAGGCTGTTAACTAGCTTATTATGGTGATTAGTTCACAAAATATGCCATGATCCAACCATGAGTGTACATACCTGAAAATAATATGACAAATGCCAATTATATCTCCATATATAAGTAAGTAAATAGTTTTTTGACAGTGATAATACTTTTTAAAATAATGTTTGACAAAACATTGCATTAATACATGATATACGTGTCATTGTGTGTCCTCATAAATAAGTATCTGTATATATTATAAGTTAAAATAGTTCAGTGGTAAATGTTGTGTTCTGTCTATCTCTGGTTTATACCACAATTTTTAAAGTAAAAAAGAATAGTAAAATTAGTTAAAAATATTTTCATATGTCAGAGCGGGAAGGGGCTGTGTCCTTCTCTCCTTCACCATATATATGGCCCTTTTTACTTGAGCCTTTAGAGCACGTGAGAGTGAATTGATTAAAAATATTTATCACGTAAACAATAGCGTCGGTGGCGTGCAGGTAAAGCAAAAACACGACGGTGACCCAGGAATGCTGAGATTTGGACTCCCAGTGCATTCCACCCTCTCTGATTTACAGAGGAGGAACGGCTCCCAGGGATGCGAGGGACCTCTGGTTTCCAGAGTTAGCGGTAGCTGGGGCTGGATCTCTGGGACCCTGTTCTGCTCTTTCTGCAAAAAGTGCTGGGTGCAAAGTTAAGTTACCATGAGTAATTATTACAAATAATAGCAAACACTCGTAGAAGACCTGTAGCGTGGCACACACTGTCCTAAATATTTAACATATATTATCATTTGTCCCTCACAATAGCTCTATGGAGTGGGTTCTTATTATCCCCATTTTATAGATGGGGAAGCTGAGGCATCAGGCCCCCAACCACTCAGGGAACGAGTGGTGGAGCCAGGGCCTGAACCCAGGCAGGCCAGCTTCAGAGCTGTCTTCTTAGTTACTGCACTCCAGTTCCTCTCCAATGTGTCACCAATATTCACTGTGGGCATTCATGACTTTAAATAATCCCAAGGGGTGTCTTTTTTTTTTTTTAAGGAAAGGTTTAGGCAGAATGAAGATGAGTAGTAGATGGGCAGGAAGAGAGAGGAGGAAGAAGCACCCTATTTTTTTTAAATGTAGTTGTTCACATTGGTGGTTGCCCCCCCCCCACCCCCAGTCCCCAGTCCTGAACTCAGGACGTTGGGATGTATGTGGGACTGCTCCCAGGGTGCACTAGACCGCTAGGCCACCGGTGCACACCCCTAAGTTGTGTCTCTTTATCTGCTGGTACAGCAAGACCTTTGCTCCTAACCTCCTCCTCCTGTGGGTGAGAGCTCTTGGCTGGGTCCCCAGGCCAGCCCCACTGGGGGTAGCATTGCTTCTCATCCCCTTCACCCCTGCACAGTAGAGGCCTGGGGCTGGTCCGTTCATCTTTTGGGAGCCCCATCTGTCCTCTGGCTCTGTTCACCTCCACTTGCGTAGACAGATATGGACACCCACACCCCTCCGCCACGTTCACAACGTGCTTTGTTTCCAGGTATCTACGAAAGCGATGACATCAACGCCATCGTGTCTGAGCTGGAAAAGGCTCTCAACTACTCCCAAAAAGTAAGTCTGAAGTGTGGGGTCGTGACCACACTGACTTCTGTACCGGTGTCCCTAGTGTGCTGTGTTAACACCACAGGACAGGGGCTTCAAACAGCAGGCACGTATTCTCTCGCAGTTCCAGAGCTAGGAGTCTGAAATCAAGGGGCAGGAGGGTCGTGCTCCCTCGGCAGACTCCCTCCTTACTTTCTGGCCTTCTGGAGCTGGTGCGCAGTGTTAAAGAAAAAGAAGGCACTAATCCTTGTTAAAAACATCAAGGGAGTGTTTTCACAATGGGTTTGCTGCTGGAACACCGGTGTCATAAAAACCACCGCTAAATCTAAGCCAAAATGGGCAAGGAAAAGACTCACATCGACACTGTCGTCACTGGACACGTAGATTCCGGCAGGTCCACCACCACTGCTCATCTGATCTACAAAGGTGGTGGGACCCACAGAGGACTCATCGACAAGTCTGAGAGAGAAGCTGCTGAGATGGGGAAGGGCTCCTTCATATGCGCCTGGGTCTTGGACAAGCTGAAAGCCGAGCGTGAGCGTGGGGTCACTGTCAATATCTCCCTGTGGACATTTAAGACCAGCAAATGCTATGTCACCATCATTGATGCCCCAGGACACAGAGACTTTATCAAAAACTTGGTTGCAGGCACATCTCAGGCTGACCGTGCGGTCCTGGTCATTGCTGCTGGTGTCGGGGAATTCGGAGCAGGTGTCTCCAAGAAGGGGCAGCCCCATGAGCGTCCCCTTCTGGGTGCGAAGCAGATCATCGTTGGTGCTAATAAAATGGATTCCGCTGAGCTGCCCTACAGCCAGAAGAGACATGAGGAAATCGTTAAGGAAGTCAGCACTTACATTAAGAAAATTGTCTACAACCCTGACACAGAAGCATTTGTGGTCATTTCTGGTTGGAACGGTGACAACATGCTGGAGCCAAGTGCTGGGATGCCTGGTTCAGGGGAGGAGAGTCTCCCGTTAAGATGGCGGTGCAGTGGGACCACTCTGCTTGAGGCTCTGGATTGCATCTTGCCACCACCTCGTTCAACTGACAAGCCCTTGTGCCAGCCTCTCCAGGATGTCTACGAAATTGGTGGTATTAGTTCTGTCCCTGTGGGTCGAGTAGACAGGTGTCCTGAAGACTGGCACGGTGGTCAGCAATTCCTGACATTCCTTGGCTTAGAGCAGCCCAACCCCCATCTCTCCCTCCGCCTTCACATGGCTGTCCTCTTTCTGTGTGTCTGTGTCTCCTCTTCTGAGGATACCAGTATGCCCTCCTTCACAGACATCTCATTCCATAAACAAAGACCCTGTTTTGATGTAAGGTCACAGCCACAGGTGCCGGGGACATGGACTTCAACATATATTTTGGGAGGACATGACTCATTCCACATCAACTTCCTGCCCTTTGTCCTTGATCCACTGACACCCCAGGCACAGAAGAAATGTGAGCATTTCCTCTAAGTCATTGATTTTAGGTCTGTGTGCTATGCGGCCTGGCCTCACTCCTAAACTCACTCCTAAACTCACTCCTAAACTCAGGGCCCCTGCCGTTCCCTTCCTGGATCATCCACGGGTTGCTCCTTCTTATTCAAAACTCATTAAAATGTTCCTCCCTCAGAGAAGGGAATCCAACAGTTCAGGGTCAGTTCACCAGATCATGTCAGGAGCAAGGAAAATGGAACTAAGGAAGCATACACGAGAATGCATGAGGAAGAATGGGCCAGACTTGTGGCAGGGGTGAAGGAGAAGACATCCCAGAGTAACTCCCAGGTTACTTGCTGGGGGACCTGGTGCCAGTGATGGAGAGAAAACAGGACGGTCTGGACACGCCATGTGGAATGCAGGGCATGTGGGCCTAAGGACAAAGGTGATTTTGTGAGGCCTGTGAGATACAAGCGCAGGTATTCTACAGGCAGGTGGAGAAGATCAGCACTAAAGATTGATATCTGGGCTGGTTCAAGCCATGGAGCAGGGTTGAGAGCAGTTGGCCATGGTCAAGGCAGGGAGGGAGAGGAGCTGTGAAGGAGAGTCCACTCACCTTACATTTAAGTGCCCAGTGCTGACTTGGCTGCTGGCAGAGCAGCACAGCAATTCTTTGCGAGCTTCTGGGAGGGCAGGGTCACAGCTCCATATTTTTTTTTTCTAAAGGACAGGTGCAGGCAGGAATGAAGGTTAGAGCAGGCAGGTAGTCAGGGAGAGAAGAGGAAGAAGCACTTTCTCTATTTTTGTTTTAGTTTCTCATCTTGGTTGTTCTCGTGGCCCTGGGATGTGAACCCAGGTCCTTGGGATGCATGTGGGCCGCACCAGCCAAAGGCGGCGGACCAAACCACAAGTCCATCAAGGCACATCATATCTCCACATTCTTTTCTTCCGTCCAGTAGGTTGGTTGATGTGGGGTTCCCTGGATGTGCCTTAGCTGTCCTTCCCCCAAAGGCCCCCTTTTTGGTGACTTTTTGACCCTTTCTCCTTCCGGGGCACTCATCCTGCTCCCTCATCTGTAAACTCCTTCACAGGTCTTACGGGGAACAGTGAGTAATAGCCTACCCTTCCTAGGAGGTTCTTTACATTCGGAGAGTGTCTTCTAGTGCCTGGGTTCAGCATACTTACTAGAGAAACTTTCAGGCAGTTAAGGAAAGTGTAGGCAAAGAAAGAATTGCCATGCTGTTCTGCTAGCATCCAAGTCAGCGCTGGGCAGCTGGTGACTAACCGGCCCATATGGAAACCCGCTCCATATCTGGGGGCACCCCCTAGAGTACCACAACATCTGACCTGGGCTGATCTCACACAAACGAAGAAAACCCAGGCCCTCTCTAGTGGCCTAGCAGATAAGGCCACTCGATACAGTCCACATCCATCCCAAGGACCCAGGTTGGAGACCAGGGCTAGAAGGAACAACCAAGATGAACAATGAAATAAAATAAAAATGCTTCTTCCTCCTCTTTCCTCCTGCCTGCCTGCCTGCCTATTCACCCTCACTCCTACCTGCACCTTTCCTTTAAAAAAATTAAAATTAAAATTAAGATCCAGGCCCATCGTGTACAATTTACCACCCTAATACAAGACCTTTACTTCAGGGAAGCCTAGCCCATAAAAATAAGGACAGAATGTCAAACAGATCAAAGACACAGAGAAATATACATGAAATGACGGATTGAAACAAAACCCCAGGGCAAAAGCTGAATGCTGACTTAAGCAAACTACCTGAGGAAGACTTTAAAGCAACAGTGATGACCGTATTCACTGAAACCCGGAAAACAATGGAGGAGCAAAAAGAGAACCACCCAAGAGAGAGAAGATATGCGGCAACTCCAAACGGAAATCAAGAAGCTAAAGAACACATATGGAAGGGGTGCTGGCTTTGGATATGAGTCAAAGGTCCTCTCCTACCAGTTGGTGGCCTTGGGCAAGTTCCTGAAACTTACAGAGCTTTGTTTTCTCACCTGTGAAATGGGGGGTAAGATGGCTCTTGTATCAGCATTGTCGACATGTCTTGTGGGTGTAGGGCTTTGAGACCCCTCCAGTGTGAACTAGCCCAGTGTCTGGTACCTCTCAGATTCTCCGTACTTATTGATAAAGTGATTGATACACGGTATGCCCCGCCTTGGGAGACATTCTAGGGACACAGAGGCGTCCAGGGCTCCTAGTGGACTCATGCTCTCCAGCTGTGTGTCTCTGTCCCTGCTCAGAGGCACACATGCTGGGGTGCAGCTAACCCTTCCTCTCCTCTTGCAGTGTGCCTTGCTGGTGTCCTCCCTGAAGAACCAGTCTAGAAAAGAATTGGGAGGTGCAGCCCCCGAGAAAGAAACATCAAAGGTGCTCAAGCAGAGAGGCCAGCCCAGGAAACTCTGTCCATCCAAGCCCGCAGCCCCCTCTGTGGCTAGAATGGTTTGACCCTCTTCCTAATAACACATAGAGGATCTTGTTTCTACTTGTCTGCTGGTCTTTCCTAGATCTTGACGTGACTGAGCCAGGTCCCCAGACCCTTGGGCAGCAGGGTGGGGCAGGGTCCTGGAGGTGAGTCTCCTGTTGTGAGGGGCCAAGCACCAACCCTGGGGCATCTCTGACTCTGCCCTCCACCCGCTGTGCTCTGCCTAGGTGGCACAGCCACTCCCTAGCCCTGCAAGGGCTCCACGGGCACCCACTCGGACTGAAAGACAGGGGACTTTATCCTGGAGGGTCTCTTAGGGCAACGGCATTGAGGGGTGAGGATATCTGAAGGACTCTTGCTGCTGCTGCCTGAGGCTTAGCAGAGACCTGCTGGGGCCCCCCATCAGACCGGGTCACACCTGTCCTGTGTACTACACCCACCCCACTTCAGCAGTCAGAAGGGGCCTCTGGGCTGTGATGGGGGAAGATCCCAGTCTCGCCAGTGCTTCTGAGCAGAAGGGTGGTGAAATCTGTGAGCACCCCAGCCCTTCTCGACTGCAGACCTGTGCACACAGCCCAGGTCCAGGACATGGGTCACTGATGCCCGTGCAGGTGTGTGTTTCCGGGCCATCCCACACAGGCTCTGCCCGTGCTCAGAGAACTCACCAGCTTTCAGAAGTCAGCCCAGAGGCATGGCCTCTCCTGTCTTCCCGAATGCTGGGGTGAACCCCAGAATTTCAGGGTCTGCCTATGGGCTGATTCAATGCGAGGTGGCTCGGGCCAACCCAAGGTCTCTACTGGCCTCCTGAGGTTAGACTGGGGGTTCCCCAGGTGGCCGCTGCCAGGTCCTTGTCACCACAGCTCACTCGAGTTCTCCTTAGCCGGTCCAGGGCCCTGGGCAGCTTTTTAAACTCTCGCCACATGCCACTGTGCCCAGTAAGGAAGGACCTCCTGCCTTAACACTGAGGTGCCCAGTAGGGCACGGACGTTCCCCCTAATGGTCACTTATCATGCTGGAGGCCCAGAAATCCCAACCTGGTAGGAAGAAGGGTGGGTAAGTGGTAAAGAATGTGCTAGAAAATTTTCTTAGCTGCCCTAGCATGTCTTCTCTCTCTCATACCACACACACACACACACACATGCACGCACTCACGGACACATGTTTCACCCCAAAACCCGGAGTCACCCCTGAATCTTCTGCAGAAGATGAGCAACGAATCTGAGGACTCTACTCCTGTGGGCCTCTCCCTGCAGGGGCTCCACACTGACAGAGCGAGGCGGGGGCGGCTGGGGTGCAGCCTGCCGTCGAGCGCCGGCCACTAATGGGGAAGAGGGCCTGTTTTCTAGAGCGTTACAGCGGGCCCTGACAGAGAGAAGAGTCCAGCCTTGAAATCGTGGCCATGGCGTCCAGCCAGCGGCCACGCAGGCAACCGTCCAGGTAAGGCTTGGCCGAGGTCAGGTGTGGGTGGAGGGCACCAATAATGATGGCAACCAGACTTGTGGTCATGCATCAGCCTTTCTGCTAAGACTGTCCCTTAATGCTGACAACAGCAGATCCATGGTAGCAGGCGTCTATTAGTCCCCCATGCTTACGGGTCGAGACAGGTGTTTTGATGAAAGGGCTCAGCTCATGGAACCTAGGACCAGGTGTCTCATGTCTAATGTCAAATAGCAGAGCACAGGACTAGAGTCAGCCAGACCTGGGTGGGGTCTTTGCTCTGTTGCTTATGGACTCTGAGTCCCACTTGTCTCATCTGCAAACTGGGGGGCTCTGAGAATAACGGGCAGGGAAAAGCACGTGCTCCAGCCCACAGGCCAAATGTCCTCTAGCTACAGCCCCTCCGGCCAAAGAAGGAAGAGCAGGACAGAAGAGGAAGACGAAATCAAGGGAAGCAGAGACCTCGCTCGTGATGTTTTATACAGAGACAGGGAATAATGTGGGTGAGTTGGAGGAGACTACACAGCCCCTTGGCCCCTTGCGAACTGTGAGTTCAGCGTGTTCCCTGGGAAGGAAGCCCCTCCAGCTGTTCTAGGACATGACAGCAGACTCTATGGAGAAGGCCGGTCCTCACTCCACTGGGGACTCCAGTCCAGAGAAATGGACGCACAAAGTCTTGACATAGGCGAGAGAATGAGAGTCCATAGGAAGGCTCCCAGGGTCTGGTACAATGTTCCCGCTCCATCTGCTTGGATGGTGTCCTCACTCTGAGCCTACAGGAAGGAGTAGAGGTGACCCTCCCCACCCCCATGGATCGCTGTCACATGGAGCAGGTATCTGTAACAATTCACTGACAGGTAGAGGTGGGAGATCTGAGCATCTCTGCCCTGTCCCCCTAACAGCCACCCTTCCACCTCTCAGCACTTTGCACCTAAGGAATTTTACTACTAGTTGACAGAGAACTTGACTTGAAAAAGAGGGGGAGGAAGAGAGAGGAGACATACAAAAATGAACCTTATTCTCTTTCCCCCAGGCTCCATCTACAAGAAGTACCCCCAGGGAAGGAGCATAAGAAGGATTAGGTCTTCTATTGAGTTGCCCAAAAAGGATACAATCTGCTCGAGCCAAGAGGTAGTACATTGTCTGCACCAGCAAATACCCCCAGGCAACAATTCCTTCCCCACCATTATATCTAGGAGGATGGGCCTACTTGGAAGTCAGGACAAACCTGCTTAGATTGACTGCTTAATATGGCAGATGGGAAAGGGTTGACTGGAGGTAGGTTTGAAAGTTGGGTTTCACTTCCTTGCTAGGTGACCTTGGGTAAGTCACTCAGCTGCACCCAGTCTCAATATCCTTATTTTTAAAAGGAAGACAATGGTGCTTATCTAATAGGATTGAGAGTTAATCAAGTGAAGTTTTTATAGAGTACTTAGTGATTGATGGTAGATCCTTGTGGTTGCAAGTGATAAAAATCCCCCCTTGTTCAGAACCAGGAAATAGAATCTTTTTTCCCCCACAACCATTCATTAAAAGTCTAAGCTTGGTTCTGACTGGGCCAATCCTGGATGCCATACTCTCATGGCTTTGAGCCTGGCCATTCCTCTACCTCTTTGGTGACAAGTAAACAGATGGTATTCTAATTGATTTAGAGTCTGAGGCTTAGGCCAATCAGGGCTTTCCACTTACTTTTGGGGGGCAGGGTTGACATACATATTGGGGAATCAACACTGCCCACCAGACTAAGGAGTGATGGGTAGTCAATAAATGTTCCCTGTTCCCCACATTTCCGATGCATCTCTCCCCAGCACAGGGGAAAGAATCTTAAGCAAGGGATGTTCATAGTGAGAAAGGACTTAGTGAGTCCTTAGTGAGGACATTTCAAATGAGAGATTTCAAACATGAAGTTTTAATACTTGAGTCAAGTGATCATTCAATTAAGCCTGAAGGACCCAAGGTAATAGTTCTTTCCTTTATTCTAAAGTGGATAGCAAATTATGGGCTTAAAAAACTAAAGATGGGGATCTCCAGACACATCGGTCCCAATTGCACTCATCAAAACTCCACCCAGAAGTCGGCATCAGCCAAATACTGCAGCATCTTTCCCAGCATAGAGATCAAGGTAAGTCAGGTTGCTTGTTGTCTTTCTTTCTCCCAACTCCTGCCTCTTCTCAGCCACACATGACAGAAGGTGTTGGAATAGGCTGGCTCTTTCCTTGAGACAAAAATGGGATCGGGATGGTAAAAATGGGACTAGGGGTGGTGGGGGGTTGTGCGCTGGCAACTAAGGGGAGGAGAGGAGGTGGAGCAATCCGAGCAGGAGCAGAGCAGGCAGACCAGCAACAGCTAAGTACTTTGTGATGCTGATTGGAGATCAAATAGTAATGACATGTTGTCCAGCAGGACCTCATACAAATGGCCAGGGATGGTGCAAGGAATTTTGGCACCTGAGGTAAAAACCAAATTCGGCAACCCTATAAGCCCCATTCTAACACATGCTTCTTTAACCATCCCAATGCCAGAAATACCCAATAACCCCCACAGTGCCAGAGATAACCCCACAGTGCCAGAGATCACCCCCACAGTGCCAGAGATAACCCCCTCAGTGCCAGAGATCACCCCCATGGTGCCAGAGATCACCCCTCAGTGCCAGAGATCACCC
>RJWH01007279.1:0-32925 GCA_004363575.1 Solenodon paradoxus | reverse complement strand
TAAAAAAGTGATTCACACCATAGGACATAAATCCTATTTTATATTAGGTTTCCAAACTCCAAATTCATAAAAGTGTTCTTTGATTGGAACTATTTTATTCTCAGTATGACTAGAAGACTTCAGATCATTCTTTACATAAAAATTCAGAATACTGACACCCAAGATTCAACAGTTATCAGTAACTAAAGAGTATGAAATAATTTAGAAAGGCTGAGATCATTCACCTGGCTTCTAATTATATCAACTGACATTCTTTGTTCATAATGTGGAAAAAAGGCAAAATTTGCAGATACTTTATATAAAACATAATGATTTACAAAGAAGAATTACATTATAGAATATGAACAGTATAAAGTTGAAAATCAATTTACTAATGCAAATGTCTAATTAACCATTAATAGAAGAGATTTGGACATAGAAAATCCAAATAATTTCTCAAGATTGAAAGGCAATGCACATACAAGTTAGAAGACAGAAAGCCTGATCCTCCTTCATGATGAGGTTATGTTTCTTGTGTAATGGCAAAGTAGACAATTAGTGTTCTTACAGAATGAAAAGAGAAAAGGGAAACATGATTTAAGGAGAATTCTTGTCATTAAACAACAGTGATATGAAGGAAGCATGTAAAATGTTGTCACAATTAAAGAATATTGGGCAACCATTGAATAAATGGTTAGGGCAGTGACAGGAAAAGGTAGAGAAGTTGAGAAGAGTTTAATAAACTATGTGAAAGCAGGCAAAGAGTTTTGAATGCAAATTTAACATCTTCATACTAACCCAGGCTGAAAATTACACGTGTATTTTTTTTGTTTTATTTTATTTTAATTCCAGCAAAACTATCATGAGCATTTAGATCTTAAGACTCATCTATTTTATGCCTATGTCTGATGCAATTAGATTTAGAAGAGAAGCATATAAACTTAAGTGAAAATGCAAAAATTAACAGATCTTCGACGGTTCTAAAGAATTATACCCCCAAAGGTTTCTAAAATAACATCTTGGCTGAATGTTGCCTAATTCCTGTCCTTGATAATGTCCTTGGTTACCATGGGTATAGTTTCACATCCTGGTGTTGAAAAATTCTAGTCAGAAAGAGCAGTTCAAGAAACTGTGCTGTACTCTTCCAATCTTTTGAAGATTGGAGGGAAACATAGAACATAGACAGTTCAAGAAAATCACAAGAAGACACAGGTGGCAAGGGCATGTGCCTTATTGTACTCATAACAGAGCCACCTGTAGGGAGAGGGCCTCTTTTACAGGGGGTCCCACAGAGGGAGGGTAGTGAGCTGACAGGGACAGTCATGTGAACAAGAACAAAGAACAGTCAAGTAGGCAAAGACAGCGACATTCCAGGCTGGATATCACTGGTGCAGTCAGTGCAGGCGGAGGCAGTTATCCATCATCCCAGAAAGTCCATCTGTTATATTCAAGTCTGTGCTCAAAGCTGGCCACCCGCTGAAACCACTTTCACGGGTGGGGTCTAGGTCATGCTCTGGTATCCTGCAGTGTGTAATTTTATAGGCTGTCTTTCAGGAAAATCTGAATGAGATAGAGCAAATAGAACCAAACATGGACATTTACAATCCAAATATGAACATTGACAAGCTCTTACCTTTTCAGTGGTACATAGTATTTCAGTATACACACACACACTGCATGTTTATCCACTCATCTGTTCATCTGTTGATGTTTATTTTGCTTGTTTCTAGCTCTTGGTAATTATAAGTATTGCTGCAATGAACATGGGTGCATATATGTCTGCAAATAAGTATTGTTGTGTTTTAGGGTAAATAACCAGTAGACAAATAATTGCGTCATATGAGATTTCCATTCTCGATTTTTTGAGGAGTCTCCATAATGTTTTCCATAATGGTACCATATTACATTCCACCAACAGTGTATAAAAGTTTCCTTTTTCTCCACATTCTCTCCAGTACTTCTTATTTCTATCCTTTTGAATAATAGCCACTCTCACTGGAGTAAGGTGATACCTTATTGCTGTTTTGATTTGCATTCCCTTAAGGATAAGAGAGATAGAACATCTTTTCATGTTCCTTTTGCTATTTGCATCTCTTCTTTAGATAAGTGTTTGTTAAGATCATCTGTCCATTTTTAATTGAATTGTTAGGTTTTTTGTTGAGTTCATATGTATTTTGGATATTAACTCCTTGTCAAATGTATGTTGCGCAAATATCTTCTCCCATTTCTTAGAATGTGTTTTTGTTCTGATGAGAGTTTTTTTTTTTTACTGTTCGGATGTTTTATAGTTAATGTAAAGCCATTTGTTTTGTTTTTCATTTCCCTTGCTATTAGAGTTGTTTTCAAAGGCAACTCTAAGGTCAATGTCCTGTAGTGCTTTAACTATATTTTCTTCTACATATTTTATAATTCCCAGCCTTGTATCTACATAGTTGATCCACTTTGAATTAATTTTTGTGCATATTTTTAAATATAACACATTTTTTCCAATATTTTACATGTGTCTGCCTAGTTTTACCAACATCATTTAGTGAAGAAACTTTCCTTGCTCTATTGTAACTTATGCTGAAGATTAATTTTCTATACACATGTGAGTTTATTTCTTAGACCTTAATTATTTTCCTTTAATCTGCTGACTTTATTATTGTTTTTAAATAGAACTTAAAGACATGGAGTGTGATACCTCTATATTTGTTTTGTTTTTTTATTAAAGATCATATTTGCTATCCAGCTCACTTACAGTTCCAGATACATTTTGCAATTTTTTTGTTCTACTTCTGTGAAGGATAACTTTGGGACTTTAATGGGAATTGCGTTTGATTGAACTAAAACAAGAGAATACAAGTTTCTCACAGTCGTTCAAATTTGTCAGGACTGTTCTCCTGTGACGATATTAAGAACCAAAGACAGTGAAAGAAAGCCTCTGAGCCAAAGGGGAAGCTCCTATTTTTAAAAACATTTAGCCCTTCCCTTACTCAAAGAACATGTGCCATTCCCTGGGCCTTCACTCTTCTCCTAATCAAGAAATTACGTTAGTCCCTATTCTCTAGGAGAATGCAGAAAGGGGAGTTATTTATCCATACATTTAGAGTAAGGTTGAGTAATTCCTCCTTATCATGTGGATACCCCCACCCTCTCTTGTCTCCCCTGAGATCTCCATGCCTCACTTCAAGATACATGTGTATGTGCTCCAGCAACCTCAGAATTTACCACCATGTAAATTCTTCATACATATGTTATTTTTTAAATGTAAACTTTACTCTTACTAATCAAGCCTAACGTTAATATGTTCATTCATCCAGCTTGTGAAGAACCTCGGAGAAATGGGGGAACTTTCGTTTGACCTCCACATTATTAAAACTGTATATGTCTTCAGATAATAAGACCATTTTAACTATGTTAATTCTGTCAGTCGTGAGCTTGGAATGTCTTTCCACTTCTTTGTGTCATCTATGTTTCTAGAATGTCTTATGGTTTTCAGTGTACAGGTCTTTCTTTGTGTCATCTATATGTTTCAAGAATGTCTTATGGTTTTCAGTGTACAGGTCTTTCACTTCTTTAGTTAAGTTTATTCCAAGGTATTTCATACTGTTTGTTACAATTGTAAATGGGACTGTTTCCTGATGTGGGGACAACATAGCTTAAAATCTATAGGGCAGTATGCAGATATTTGAGTAGGAGAATTGACTAGCTGGCAAAAGCTAGGACCCCTCCCTAGAAACCTGTATCTAGAAACACACCCCTTAGTTATTCCCACCAGAGACCTCTAGGCAACTTTCATGAGAATTCTAGGCAAACTTGCCATTTCTCAGCTCTGTAGGTCCAAAGAGGAGATCCTTCCCCCTTGTATAAAAGAGAATCATTTTCATATGAGCTTTCTTCCTCCTGTAACCCCAAGCTTCCTGCACCATGTTTGCTTACTTGTTTTCTAGTAAACATGCCATGTGGTGTTGGTATAAGATGTCTTTGAATTAGTTTCAAGATCCACTCGACGCTCATTCGGTCTCAGTCCACCTGTATCATTTTCCTGTGTTCTCTTTCCACAATTTCATTACTTGCAAATAGAAATGCAATGATTTTTTGGTATCTATTTTGCAGTCTGACAGTTTGTTACATGTGCTTATTATTATAACTGCTGTTTACTGGAGTCTTTGCTGTACTCTATAGTATCATGCCATCTGCAAACAGTGATAGTTTTTACTTCCTTTCAATTTTGGATATCTTTTATATCATTGTCTTATCTGATTGCATTGGTCACAACTTCCAACATTATATTAAATAGTAGTGATGAGTGTGGACTTACTTACCTTTTATCTGATATTAGAGGAAAAGCTTCCAGCTTTTCTCCATTGAGTATAATGATGACTTTTGGTTTATAATATATAACATTATTATGTTGATATACATTCCATCTGTAACCATTATTTAGAGAATTCTTAACATAAGGGGCTTTAACTTGTCAAATGCATTATTGTGATGATCATGTGGTTTTTGTTCTTCATTGTACAAATGAATATTGTACTTATTGTGCTAATGAATGTTGATGCATTATATCAGATTTATTGACTTGTATATGTTAAGCCATCCTTTCATACTCAGATTAAATCCTACTTAATGACATGTGATTTAATTATGAGTTGCTAGTATTTTGTTGAGGATTTGTGTAAATATTCATCAAGGATACAGGCATGTAATGGTCTCCTTTGTTTTGAGGGATTTTTTGTTTGTTTTTTGATGATATGTCTACTTTTGGTATCATGTTAGCATCATAAAATTTGTTTGGAAGTCTGTCTTTTTCTTTAACTTTTAAAACAGTTTGAGAAGTATTAGTATTAATTCTTTCCACAATGGTGGACTACACATGTGAAATTATCTGCTCTGGGCCTTTGATTTTCTTAGCTGTTCTTTCAATTTCCTTACTTGTGATTGGTCTGTTGAGAATATCTATTTCTTTCCGGTTTAGTCTTGTAATGTTATATGCTTCCAAGAATGTGCCCATTTCTTATAGGTTATTCAATTTGTTTACATGCTGATCTGCATAGTATTCTTTTATAATCTGTATTTCTGTTGCGTCATTTGTGATTTCTCCGAATTCATTTCTGATTTTATTTCTACGTGTTTTCTCCTCTTATTTTTGAGTATGACTAGTGAAATGTTTTATTTAATTTATCCTTTCAAAAAACCAACACTTGGCTTCAGTGGTTGTTATTTTTAATACTTTTTTGATGTCTATTTATTGATTTCTGCTGTGTTTAGTTTCCTTATTTCTACCAGATTTTGGTTTATTTTTCTCTTTTTTCTAGTTGATTAGATAATGACCTCATTTTTTATTTTTTAAAATTTCTGTTTCCTGAGGTATGAGTTGTATTGCTATAAATTTCCCTCTTGTTACTGCTTTTGCTGCATCCCACTAATTATGATAGATCATGTCTTCTTTTTCATTACACTACAGGTGTTTTTCAGATTCACCTTTGATTTCCTCTTCTACCCAATAATTGCTCAACAACATGTTGTTTTTTTCTCCACTCGTTTGCAGTTTTGGCTTCCTTCAACTTTTGGTTGATTTCTAGTTTGATGTCATTGTGATCCAAAGGATGCTAAATATGATTTCAATCTTTGCGAATTTGTTGAATTTGAATTTTGTCCCAACATATGGTCTATCCTTGAGAATGAAGTCTATTGTTTTAGGGTGAAATATTCTCTCTCTACACACACATACACACACATATTTAAATAAGTGTGTATGTATATACTTCATATTTTATAATTTATTGTCAAAACAATTATTTATTGATTTTCAATCGGATCATCTTTTGCTATAGTAAAGTGTTAAAGCCTCCTACTATTATCGTGTTGCTCTCTATTTATCCCATTATATCTGCTAATATTTGATATATTTGGATGCTACTTTATTAGGTACATATATATTAATGAGCATTATATCTTCTTTCTGTATTAATCCTTTTATTATTATATAATGACTATATTTATGTTTAGCTATGGTTTTGTACATGTCAGTTTATCTCAGGTGAGTATAGTAATTCCAGCTTTTTTAAACTCAACATTACTTGGAATTCCTTTGTTCTCTTCACTTTAAGTCTATCTCTGGATCTTAAGTAAATTTCTTTTAAACAAAATAGTTTTGTTTTGTTCTTAATCTGTCCAGCCACTCTGTGACTTTTAATTAGTAAATTCAGTCCATTTACATTCAGAGAAATTGCTGAATTTTGAACACCTGTGACTGCCATTTTGATATTTGTTTTCTGATTTTGTCTATCTAGTTATTCCCTTGCTTACTTTTTGTAAGCTTCCACCTTTTTAATTTGGGTAGAAGAGCCTATTTTAACATTTACTCTAGGGGATTTCTCTTGGCAGCAAATTTCTTCTGTTTTTGTTTGTCATACGAAATTAATTTTCCCTCATGTCTGAGAGAATTTCACAGGACCTAGTATTTTTGATTGGCAGTTTTCGGTATTCTGAAAACATTATTCCGTTCTCTCCTTGCCTGCAGGATTTGTGTTGATAGTTCTAACAACCACTTGATGAGAATAACTTTAGATGTTACTTGCTTTTTTCCCATGACCACCTTTAAAGATCTTTCTTTTGTCCTGTATTATTGACACTTTCACAATGCCTTGGTGCAAGCCTTTTTGCATTTAGATAGCTAGGAGTTCTTTTGGCTTCATTATCATGTATAAGCATTTCCTTCCCCAGATTTGGGAAGTTTTCGGTGGTTATTTCCTTTAATATGTTCTCTGGTTCCTTCTTGTTCTCTTTTCTTTCTGGAATACTCACTATTATTATGTTTCCTTTCTTAAGGGACTCAGATAGTGTGAATGGTTTTATTTCCTCCTTTTTTATTTTTCGGCATTTAATATCCATCTTTTCTTTCACCTGACTTCTTTCTATGTTTCTATCTTCCTGATCACTGATCCCTTCCCCCATTTGAAACAGGGAATTGGAAAAACTTTTTATTTACTGGATCACTCTTATTTCACAGGCCAGCCTTGAGGCTTCAAATAGGAAAGTTCAGAACAATGCGTTAGGCCACAGAACACTTCATTGTTCACAGATCCCTTTAGGCTATCAATCTTGAGGTAACTGCACAGTCCAATTTTGCCACATATCCTGACACACCCGACACACCTGGGGGCTCTAGGATAATTACAGACTATACCTGGCACCTGGCTATTTAATTTAATTGTGATAAAAATGGAAGCTTTAGATAATGGAAAAATGTTAAAAATGTGACTCTATGGAAGCCATGCTTTTACCTGTCGAAAATTTTTAACTGCCTTTGTTCTCTGCACTTCTCTGTATGCCAGTATAAACCCTGAGCTACATACACAGATACCATGAGATTTGGGTTTCTTATTATCCCCACAGTCACCAGCATTAAATCTCCTCCTAAAATTCATAACTTCTGGCATGTCTCTTTGATATCCTTAGTTGCTTTGTAACACATTATCCAATTCGTTCTCCATAACTTTTTTAGTGTTCTTGATCTTGTTTATGGCATTCTTTATATCTTGTGTCATGTTATTTTTTTATAAACTTTCAATCTTTGCCTTTTATCCTTAAGAGTATTTTTTAGTTTATTGCCTTGTCTTACTAAATTCTCTTATAGTTCTTTGAACTGTTTTTCTGCATTTTATATTATCTCTCTGAGTTTCTTTGTAACTGCAACTTTGAATTCTTGTTCCATTAAAGAGAAATAATAATTTCTATCTTCCGAATTGTTTTCTGTTGGGAGGTTGTCTTTCTGTGTTCTCATGTTTTCTTTAGGTTTCAAGGTTAACTGGACTTTTTTTCTCCTGTGGAGAATACAGAAAGGCACATATTCAGCCTGATAAAGATTACCTGTTGAAATCTACTATTATAAAATGTTATTACGTAAAGGTGGGTACTTTCTTTTCAAGGTTTGGTCAAACTAGGATGTCTACTCACGAATTTTTGTTCTACATTGTAGACCAATTTCTTCTCACTATAATAGGTAAGGAAAATAAATAAAACACATATAGATAGGAAGTTAGAATATATACTTATGCCTTGCAGACATGATTGTATAGGTTTAAATGTTAAGTACTTTATGAAAAAATAACCCTATTTGGTGAATTTGGTGAGATTTCAGATACGATGTAAATAATAAATCATATGTATGTCTTAATCGCAAAAATAGAAGTTGAGAGTAGAAACAAATGCTATATAGAATATTATTTTAAAAACTTGAGATATGGCATGTTGATGGGTTAAAGACTCCAATTTAACATGCAAGTCTATGTTTTCAATGAAATGCCAATAAAATTCTCAAAAGCATTTGAGAAATTGACAAGTCTATTCCTAAATGTACATGGAAATATGAAAATCCAATGGAATCTGGAAGATCAAATCACTCTAAAAAAAGAACAAGTTGTAATATTTAGACTACTTAAATTAAAGACTTGCTATAACGTTTCAACAATCAATGCTATGTGACAATGACATAATGATAGTCATCGGGGTCATTGAAGCATAATAAAATGTCCAAAAATGACCTAAATTTGTGATTTTTTCAGAAGACATCAAGGTAATATAATGGGGAAAGTATAGTGTTTTCAAAAAATTACTTGATTCAACTGGATATCCATATTGAGAAAATAAAAGTAAGGCCCAACCACTATCTCACACTATACACACAAAAAATTATCTCAAAATGACTCTGAGTTCTGCATGTTGAAACCGAATTTAGAAATTTTACAAAAAAGAATTTGACAGTAGAGTAGATCAAATTCTAGCAGATTTAAGCAATAAATATAAAATTGAATCTATCATTTTGAATGAAAATTCAATGCACGGGTATAAAATAAAATATACATATAATGCACATACGCGCATATGTATCTGTATTTGTATATCTATACATAGTTTTATATATCTATATCTATATAGATATAGATATCTATATATATACATATAGGGGAAGAGAGTAATAAGTAACTGCAACTTAGCAATAAGAAAACCAGACCTCTACTTTTAAATTTTGGGGCATACTTGAGCATAAATTTCACAAAAAAGGTCATATAGATGGCCATTAAAAGTTTTCAACATCATTAGCCCTCAAAATTATAACTAAAATAACCACATTCCTCATAGCATGAATCAAAGGAAAGAAACTAACAATATAAAATGAAAATGATGTGGAATGATTGGAACTCTCTGTGCTTTAGATGACACCCCTCATTTTTACTTTTTTATGTTTTTGGAGGACTGTTGCATTATCACTAAATAGATTCTAATTTCACAGAATCTCAGGTTTACATCGAAAAGGAGACTTTCACATGTTCAGGCTCCATGTGTAGGGAATACAATTCCCCATTAATAATGTGTGTTTCTAACACTTGTCTCTCCAGAATACTTGATTCTAACAGCAAGTATTTTCATCAGTGATATAATTCCTGGGAGAAAATGTAGCAGCTCCAAGACAGGGTGATTAAAACTTTATAGAAATCTTTATAAATATGCATTCAATGCCAGGTGAAAGTTATTTCTGTTAGTCACATCTCCAGAGCAAGATTCATCTTGGACAGAATGTATGCCCTCCACCTTTTCTGCCTCTTGTCTATGGAACCAAAGACATCTACAGAACATCTCTCCAAAGGATTTCAAATGAACCCCTTCTCAATTCAAATCCCAGTTTTTTCCTAAAGACGTTTTGAGACTTTAGCTTGGAAGAAAAGATTCGACTTATAAAATATACTTTCTTACCAACTATTGATTTGATATTGAATAGCTTAAGCAACCTCTTCCTACATGTGACATATATTTCACAGTGAAGTTTCTTATATCAAGAGATCAGCTTGAATTTGGAATTATTCCAATACCCCAAATACCATTAATATCATCCAAGACTGTAAGGTAAGTTTTTCAATTGTGTTGATGTTTAAGGTTTGTTAAATTATACATATAGTAATTATTATGCATCAGAACCCTTCAAATATAGTAATAGAGCACTTAAACCTCATTCCAATTCTTCAAAAGATGTTTGGTGAATACCATTAACCCAATTAGATAGATGAAAACTTTGAGGTTCACAGAGATTAAGAAAATCATAGAAGTAAGCTCTCTGACACCAGGCACCGTGAGATTCTCTGTTAACAAGCAAGACTATTCATGAAAACGAAAGAAAAAGTTAAGCACACTCACAGGTAGAAAATGTGTAAGAATGAATAATGAGTGACAGATCATCAGTTGTTTAGTCCAAATACAAACAAGAAGAATACTTATTAAGATCAATAGCTGTGGGTAAATAAGAAACTTCATAATAACAAATTGGAAATTATTCTCCCTGTGCTTATGATCTGGTTACATTTTTCTATGTGTTATTACTCAAAATGACATTTCTTATATCTTTTATGCAAACACACACACACAAATAATAGGTGAAAATCCTTTGTGTGTCCTCAGATGGTGGTTCTATGCTCATATGTGTTTTCTGAAAAATTGTCCTGAAAACCTGTGAGGTGAGTGTTATTAATCTTGCTTTCTAGATAAGGAAACAAGGATGTAGTATGATAGGAATGTGCACCACATAGATGATTCACATTAAAATACCAGAATTATACTCTGGTCTCTTGATTTTTAAACCAAAACACTGTGCCACTATGGTAGTTGTTTTAAACATGTTGCAAAATATTTGGGGCCCAGGCTTAAAAGGGGATTGGAATAGGGAGAACTGGGGCTGAATGATAAAATGACATTTGAATGTATACATTGATATTTTACTTAATAACATTCTACTTGATATCTGGAATTCAAATGTCATTGTGTGTATATGTTCATTATGAAATTTATTATAAATACTTGCTTCAAAGGAGGAGTAATAAAGCATTATAATTATTATGGTCATACAAAAATAGATTACCAGTTCAACATTGCTAACTATAACAATGTAAGATATGGATGTTATTTTAAGGAAATAAGAGTTAGCAAGTATAAGCAAACCTCATCTTGACTCTGCCCTTAATAGCGACTCCATCCGTAGTGGGTTCCTTAACTTTTTGATGCTTCTATTCTATAATATGTAAAATAAGTGTGAAAATGATATGAAGATGAGAGGAGATGCTGATCATTTCAAAAGTTGTAATAGAAGTGAAACAAGCAAAACTTTGCAAAAACAGAACACACTGAATGTTGTTTCATTTAATGTGATCATTGACTTTATTACTATAAACATTAGTCTCAAGACAGTTTTCTCAACTGCAAAATCAATATCAACAATAGAGATGCTATTAGTAAAAATGAGATTGTATGTGCAAATCAGTACCTTTCATGAAGCAATCATATATACATATATGTCCATATGTGTATATATACCTTGGTACATAATATATACATATAATTATGAATAATAAAGTTTTTTATTTCAGACATTATGCACTGTGCATTGTCAGTTCTTTTGCAGAAGCTCCTATATCTTTTCATTACATTTCTTTCAATAATATCCTATTAGACCTATCAACTATTACAACCTCTTAACTGGGTTTCCATCTCTGGCTATCACCCCCTTACAGATCTTCATTCCTCTTCATCCAAGACACACAGAGAACTTTATTAGAGTTCTAGCCATGATTTTCCCAACTGCAAACTCCTTTCTATACTTTTAGCTATATTCTCAGTTTTCACCTTTGCCTTGCCATTTTCTTATTTAGCTGACACTGTGTGCAGTCTGCCACTTCATGTAAGGCTTTAGTTATCTCAGATGATGATGAGTGCATAAGGCCCATACTTATTTTTTTCACCAAAGTTTCTTATCCAGATTTTTGAGCAATATCTCATAACTCAGAATCTTGTACACTAAAAAAAAATAACTTTTAAAAAATTTGCAACTCACTGTAATGCAGGCATTTATATTTATTAGAATGCTAAGTTCAATAAATGCAAGTTTTATGAATACATTTTTTCAGGTACCATAATTACCAAAATATGAAGTCTGTGGAGAATAGGAATGTGACAGAATTTGTTCTACTAGGACTCACAGAGAATCCAAAGATGCAGAAAATCATATTTATTGTGTTTTTTGTCATTTACATCGTCACTGTGGTTGGAAATATGCTTATTGTGGTCACCATCACTGGCAGCCCTTTATTGGGGTCCCCCATGTACTTCTTCCTGGTCTACCTCTCCTTTATTGATGCCTGCTATTCCTCTGTCAATACTCCAAAACTGATTGCAGATTCACTCCATGAAAAGAAGACAATTCTCTTCAATGAATGTATGACCCAAATCTTTGGGGAACATTTCTTTGGAGGTGCTGAGGTCATCCTGCTCACTGTGATGGCCTATGACCGCTATGTGGCCATCTGTAAGCCCCTGCATTATACAAACATCATGAACTGGAGGGTGTGTGGTCTGCTAATGGGGGTAGTGTGGGTGGGCGGCTTTCTTCATGCAACCATACAGATTCTGTTCATCTTCCAATTACCCTTCTGTGGCCCAAATGTCATAGATCATTTTATGTGTGATCTGAATCCTTTGCTCAACCTCGCTTGCACTGATACTCACAATCTAGGACTCTTTGTCGCTGCCAACAGTGGATTCATCTGTGTGTTAAACTTTTTTCTTCTGATGGTCTCCTACGTGGTCATTCTGCGATCCCTAAGGACACAAAGCTTGGAGGCAAGGCAAAAAGCCCTCTCTACTTGTGTCTCCCACATCACGGTGGTTGTCTTATTCTTTGTGCCTTGCATATTTGTGTACATGAGACCAGCAGCCACTTTGTCTATTGATAAAGCAGTTGCTATATTCTACACTATGATAACACCTATGTTAAATCCTTTGATCTATACTTTGAGAAATGTCCAGATGAAAAATGCCATTAGGAAATGGTTTAGTAGAAAAATTATTTCATATGACAAATAAATGTGTCTGGAGACTGACATGGACTCAACTGAGGAAAGGATCAAAAGAACGTTTTGGATGATCTCAACTAAGAATATACGTGGGATAAAGAAAGAAAATAACTACTGTAAACTTGCTTGAGTTAAGCAGTCACTTAGCAGGTATAAGAACTCCCAATTACTTTTATAGTCTCAAGCAGTTAAATACTTCAATACTACAGGAAATATATTACCATCAATCATGATATATAAAATGAACTTTAATAAAATATTTACTTACAGATTATAAACCTCTAATGTATAGTTAACAAATAATATGCCACATCTAACCTACCTTGCAGACTTTAGAGGTTTTTTTGTACTTAAACATCTTTGACTGCTAACCCATTATGAAAGCATAATGACTCCAATATTTTTTTAATGTCAGGCAACCATTTAAATTTATTAAATAAGCAGTCATACTCCATAAAATACTTGTCCTTTTGGTGGAAATAGCTTCAGGAAGGCAGCATGTCCAGTATATGAGCAAATGAATAAATAAAAATGTAAAGAAGTATGATAAATTGAATGTAGAGTTAAATAAATAGCCCCAGAGAAAAGCAATAAAACTATATGATTCAGACTCTCTATAGAATTATACATAAATCTCTTAAGGAAACCGCAATGTGTTTTAATTGCTACTTTAGCTGAAGAAACAGGAAGAAATTTCATTTTGTATATATGCCACATCTTTATGCAACCCTCTGTTGATGGCTCTTGGATTGATTCCATCACTTCATCATTATAAACAATCCTGAAATAAATATAGTGATCTACAACTTTTTTAATGTGTTTTATAATCTCTGGGTAGATAACTTGAAGTGCAATTATTGGAATTATTTTTAACTTTTTGAGGACTCTTCATACTGTTTTCCAGAATGGTCGTACCAGTTTACATTCACAACAATAGTGCGTGAGAGTTCGTTTTTCTCCACAATCTTGCCAACACTAAATGTTTCTATTATTTTTATATACGCTATTCTCACAGTTGAAATGTAATATTGAATTGCGGTTGTGATTTGCATCTCCCCAAAACAAGTGATGATGAGATTTTCTGGTTTGGTTTCATTTTGTTGTTTTTCATGTGCCTGATGCCCATCTCCATGTCTTCTTCAGAGAACTATCTATTCAGCCCATTTTTCAATTGGGTTGTTTGTGTGTTTTGTGTTTTTTGTATTAAATTGTGTGGGTTCTTAATATAGCTTAGATATTAACCCCTTTTCAGGTGTGTAGGTAAAAAACATCTCCCATTCAAATTGACTGTCAATCCTCCTGATAACTCTTTATTTTGTTGGGCAGAAGCATTTTATTTTGATATAGTCCCACTGTGTATTTTTGGTTTTGTTTCCCTTGCCTCAAGAATAGACATCTCTACTCTGTCCTCTTGGAGATAAAGACATCTCTAAGGATAAAGAAAGGAGTTAAATGATTGGCAGCTATGGAAATTGTATCCATACATATACAATCAAGTCCAATGGAAAAATAAAGAAAAAATAGTGCTCATAACATGGACTTAATAAGCAACCTTCAACTTCAGAAACTGAAATTTGTTTGGATCTATACTTGGTTTGATTATAAATGGGCTAGCTAATGGTCTTCACACTAATCATTGGTCTGATTCTTTTTTGCAAATCTAAAAGACAATCATTTACTTTTTTCTCTGGTAATATTGAATAAAAATTATGCATGATGCTTAGGTTATGCTGGCCACATTAAAATGAAAGTTCATATATTTTAATAAAGTTTTTACTACATTTTTCAGTTTTCTCATAGACAAAGAGAATACACCATGTGGCAAACTCTACAGTAGTTGACTCAGATGAATCTAGTCAATTTTATTATGACTTTAGTTGATTTCAAATACACAAAAATCTTCTATTTGTATATGTTTAAGCATAAACTGATAGAGCATACATTCCAATTCACAATAGTGCAATGGGAAAAATGCATATAAACAGAAATTTGACACACAAATTTGTTCTTAACTTGAAAATATTTTATTCCACTCAGTTGTTCTTAATTGGAGTGTTGCTTTTAAAATAATGCAAAGATAAAACTAAAATATTCTAAAACACTTGATATTTGTAAAATTTTCATATGCTATAAGAAAAGATATAGGCTCAAGAACAAAATTGTTTACAATAAATATGAAGAGCATATGTTTCACCGGCAGATTGTGGGGTCCTTTCCAAATGAAGGGGACAGGGCTAATTCAAGTGATCAGAATCCAGTGACTGTCATACAAGCTTTAGGTCAACTCAGCACTCTGCACTCAAACACTCATTCTGCTGATTTATCTCCATTATCATAATGAAATAAAATGCTAGAATTGAAACCAACAACTAAAATGCCTTCAGATTAATTCTAAAATATTTTGAAAATCTCAATGCTCAGGCTTATAGTGGAAGCAGACTTGAAAAATTCTCTAAGACTACCAGAGATTCAAAGAAAAGTGCATCTTTAAGACCCAGAAAAGCAGCCTACGAATTTTTCTAAATCAGTTTCATTTGCTTGTAAGTTCCAGGGTCATCAATTCAAACCTCAGTCAATGTGCATCTCGCAGTCCACCCACCCCCAGAGTGCTAATCCCTGTCACCTGGAGTATTCTGACTCTGTCTCACATTCCCTTCCCATTCACATGCCTCCCATGCCTGGCCTCTTGTACCAGTCTTGCAATCAAATTCCCGAGAGTTTTATTGTGTTTGTTACTTTGGTCATTCTCTCTCTGTATTCACAAGTGAGTCAAACCATCCAGGTTTTCTCTCATAATTTGCTTAGTATAATCTTTTCAAGTTCCATCTAGGGTGTTGCAAAGTGCATGATTTCCTCCATTTTTATGATGAGTATGAATGCATATTTAACATCTTAATGTTAGCTCACTAAAAATAAGCAAAAAGAAATTTTTAATTATTATAAAGTTAACACAGGTATTGAACTACTGGTGAACACTTGCTTTAGCCTATTTCTGAAGAATATTTGGTTTGGAGAACTGAATATAATTCTAAATGATAGTGTAAGAATCATTAGATCTTTGAAGGCTCTTAGTAATTAGTGTCCTGTACAGATCTGTACACAGATTCTGGCTGAATGTACTAAGTAACTGTCTATTAATGAGCCTGGTGCTCTCTGTATGTTTATTTTCCACCTTTGCCTTACTTATTCTGGCACGCTTTCCCAAGAAGCTCAAAAATTCTAATCAGAAGGATCACTTTCTAAAACTCAGTGCTCTGTGCTAGTCCAGCTTTCTGAAATGTGAGGGAAACTAATGTAGCCAGTAAATGTATTAGGTTAGCTCTCAGAAACTCCTGCGATTGGGTAGGACAAAGAGAAGCAAGAACCAGCATGCATAGCACAGACATGGACAACTGTTAATATTCTGTCTGTAGAGCAGATAGATATATAAAAGCAATGACCAACAGTATCGTAGCTGTTATGACATAAGGGGTGTTTTAGATGTGTAAGAAAAATGAATACAGTCATATAAAAATAATATCTTTGACTCTAACTCATCACAGAGATATATGCCGTGTTATACAGTGTTATTTTGAATAGCCATGAGCTGGAAACAACCTAGTTTCCATTGACAGATTGATGGAGAAAGAAGATGTGTAAAGAAACACTACTCTCATATTAAAAAAGATGAAATTATGCCATTCTCAACACCATGAATGAACCTGGAAGAAATTATTCTTAGTGAGACAAGCCAGAACAAAAGCAGACAGCATATGATATCACTTTTTTGAGGTATATAGAGAATTTAAGCAAGCAAAAGAACTAAATAAAACAAAAATTGATTTTAGTCAATAAAGCAAACTAGTCACTGAAGAAAGGAAAGGAGGAGGTATGGTAGGAAAACTGGCTACAGGTGATCAGTTTTATAGCATAGGAAACACTGAACTGGTGGTGAACATAATCTGTTATATACAGATGTGGGTTTATAACAATCCATGCCTTACACCTATGGAGTGTTATGAAACAATGTTCCTTCAATAAAAATTTTTTAAATAGTAATAAACTTTAAAATAACTCAGTGTTGCATCTTTATTTGCAGTGGATTTTTGTTAGAAAATAGCAATATTCAAATAAAAGGTATAGCACGTAACGACTGTAAATGGGAAAAATACAGTTCATAAAAAGAAATTTTGACATATGTTGGGCATAATAATATTTTTAAAAGTGTAAGTACAACTGGATAGCAACAAAAGAGCAGGGAAGGCATCACAAGTAATTCAAGGTGGTTGATGAGTCTGCAAAATCTTTCAGAATAAGGAATCATCAGAGTGAAATATATAGAGTGTGTATAGTAAGCACAGGAGTCACGTAAGACTTAGAATAAATATTCACAGAGATGAGAGATTTTAGAACATGTTTGAAAATTATAGATGAATCCAGTATAGGTGTGTAAAAATTTTCAGGAAAAAAGACATAAAAAGAGTAGGGTCAATGAAAAGTACCTAAAAAAAGATTCGTGTGGTCATATACCATGCTAACACTTCACATATGTCAGCAAAAATATCACTCATTTCATAGATGTTTGATAAAAGGGGATTTAATATTTTTTTAATTGTCAAAATAGAGAAAAGTTAATTATAACAACAAGTAGTTACCCAAGGAACTGTGACCCCGAAGTCTTTCATATTAGCAGACTACTTTCAACCTAGGTAGTGCATGTTGACATTAACAAATTCAGCTTGGAACAAGTTTGAGAGATTTATGATAAGTAAACAATAGGGGCATGCAATGGCGAGATCACAAATGTGTGTTAGAAGGGCATTTCTGCATCCCTCAAATCCATGTGGTCACATCGGAAAGCTGAGTCTTTTAAAGTGTAGATTTTAATGTGGATCGTAGAGATTTTCTTCTTCAGCTCATGGAATGTTGGTAGCCATCCAGTTCCAACTATGCAAATGATCTCAATGATAAATGTCCCAGGGACACAAGATGAAAGAACAATGAATATCACCTTGTTTACTTCAACCAGTTCCAACTACTCAAATGATCTCAATGATAAATGTCTCAGGGACAGAGTATGAAAAACAATGAGTATCACTCGTTTACTTCAATTCTGAAAGTATTATTTTAGCCCACACCTTCTGAATAGCTTTTTTCATTTCCATGTTTCTCAGGGTATAGATGAGAGGATTTAACATGGGAGCATCTGGAGGTTAAGGTTTTGATTTCTGGGGTATAGGCACCTGCCCTGGTTGCGAGAGTTGGGACCTTGAGTTGGGTTTGGCGGGGAGACAGTGGTGGGGTATTTGGATCTCCTCCAGGTGGGGCTGTTGGTTGTGCTGAAGACATATAAGGAGAGGCAGTAGCTCGTCTCTGAGGTCGCCCTGAGGGATGGGTTTATGGTCTTCTGGGGGCTCTGTGTGCCCTTTTGGGAGCTTTTGGAGTTTTCTGTGCCTTTTGAGAGCCTTTTGATGATACCAAATGATCCTAGCCTCACCCTTTCTACTTGAGCTGTATTGTACCCACGATGACTCTTAACCACGAATCTATGTACAGGAATTGATCTGGATGGTCAGGGCCACCTGTCATTATTCCAAACATCTTGGACTACTGGACTTCTAAATTACCTTCTATTGGCCCGCCAGTTCCAAAGGAGGGCCAATCTACTTCACATAAGGTTTCTAGCTTTCTTGATGTCAATTTCATACCGTAATCCTCAGGAAAAGCCTTTCTTAAAATTCCTCAACATACAATTTAAGACTATGGGCTTACTCTGATGCCCTCCCATACCCACTCTTGAGCAATGACAAAGGAGTGGGTGTCGCCTAAGCGGCCAATTCGGTGGCCATCCTGGCTGTTTTTCTGATGAAAATACAGCAGTCTTGGCTATAGACGTGTTCATATAATCCCTGGACCAGGTCGCACAGATATCAGATACTTGCGCAAGTCGCTGTTATGACATATGACCACAACAGAACCGCAGGGATTGGCTCACACATGTCCCGTAGTTTGTGCCGTGGAACAACAAATCATTCACACTCCATTCACACAAGTTATCACATTCCCTCCCCCGGACTTCCCTGACTGAGATATCCCGGTAATAATATTTCCAGTAATCTCTTAAATGAAAATTGATCAGACTTTCCTTCTGCTAGTGGGCAGGCCTGAGCTGTGTCCTTTTTTATCCCAGGATATTACCTGTTCCAGTGGCTATTTCTGCATTCACTTCCTCCTCAGAGCCAGTGAGAGGTGTCCGATCTGTGGGACTGAAAAACTGGCATCTTAAGGGTGGTCGACCTGGAGGATTTGTGACCTACTAGTATGAGTGTTGTGTATGGGAGACTTTTCTTATACAATCATACAGATGTTCATCTTCCAATTACCCTTCTGTGGCCCCAATGTGAGATCACCTAATGTGTGATCTAAACACTTTGATCAGCCTTTTCCACACTGATACCCATACTCTAGGACACTTCATTGCTCCCTATAGTTAATTCATCTGTAGGTTGAACTTCTTTTTAATCTCACATATGAACATCCTATACTATTCAAGAGCCAAACATTTATAAGTGAGGTGCAAAGCACTCTCCACCTATGTTTCCCACATAGAGCGGTTCCCTTATTCATTGTATACCTCATGTTTGTATATTTGAGAACCAAATATTAATTTATTGATTAATTAATTTGCTGTATTTTGTACTATGGTAATTCCCATGTGAAATCATTTCTTCTAGACCTGGAGAAATACCTTCATGAAATATGCCATTAGGAAATTGTGCAGTAGAAAGGATATTGCAATTGAGAATTAAATATTCTTGAATCTCCATATTGATTCATCTGAGGCAAGAGTCAAAAGGATAATTGAAATGAGATGAACTTAGCAAAAAATACCTATGAAATAAAGAAAAGAGAAATTAATGACTACCAATCATATACTCTGCAAGAAGAGGAGCAGAGATGCTTGAAAGAAAATGAGAGTCAATCTAATCCAGGACCAGGCTTTCCACATTTGGAAAAATCTACTAAATTGGGGCTTATTTTTAGTAGCTTTGTCCACAAAGTCTAATCCATAAATTATTGCTCTTAAACAAATAGAAGAAATAATAAATATGCTGAATTGAGCAATAATCTCTATAAAACAATACTAAGATGTAGGCACTGATATCATCTCTATTTTACAGGTGAAGAAACAGACAGAAAGGAGAAAGATTCAAAACAGGTATATTGACGAGTCATATGATCCAATAAAATGTGTGTTTACCACAGACACTTCAGGTGCCAACTAAATGTATTAGAAAATATGATTTAAAATGATGGTGGACCATAATTCGTACCATATATGAAAAATATACTATTAATAGATCAAAAACTTAAAAGCTTCAAGTTATGAAATGCTTAGAAAAAAAGTAGAGGAAGATTCAACACATTAAATAAGACACTGATTTTAATATGACACCAAAACCACAAGCAACAGAAGGAAAACACAGATAATTGTATTACATGTCATTTAAAATTTGTATGCATTAAGAGATGCAAACAATAGATTGAAAAAACAAGTCATGGATTAGAAAGAAATTAAGTCAAATGTATATTTTATATGGAATATAAAAATAGAATATACAAAAATACCTACAACTAAATAAGAATAAACAATTCATAAATGGACAAAGGATGCTGAGACATATCTTCAAAGAAGATATATTAAGGGCTTATAAGCACATGAAAAGATGTCTGATGTAACTAATAACACCTGTGTACCATACATGGAAATGTAAATTGGTACAGCCACTCTAAAAGATATATTTCTCAAAAAGCTAAAAATAAATTTTATATGATACACTTCTGGGTTAATGCTCAAAAAAATTGAAAGTAGGGATTCATGAGATAGACTCATGTTTATAACATCATTATTCACAACCATCAAAATGTTTCCATAACTGAAGTCTCCCTCAACATTTGAACAGATAAACAAAGTGTGGTAGACATACAATTAAATTTTAATGTTACTCGGTATTAAAAATGAAGGAAGTTTTGACCCTTGCTACAAATTTGGGAACATGTTAAATCATTTTTAATAAACTTTAGACTTCATCGCAAGTTTCTATTTATATTAAAGCTGTGAAAAAAGTAGAGTACCTATAATAAAACCTACACTCAGTTCCCTGTAATCTTACATAAGTAGGGTCCTTAACTGTCATAATTTTATGACATTGTTTTTTACTAAAATTCATACTTTATTCAGGTGTATTAGTCTCTACTAATGCCTTTTTCTTCTCCTGTATCTGATCATTGATATTACAGATACACAGTTTTCAACTATTTCTCCAGCATCTCAGCATTTCAGTGTCTGAAATTTCTCATTTTGATTGACCTTAATAGTTATGAGAAGGACTCATATATAATGATAATATTTTATATAAAAGTCCTCAAATTCAGCTTTTCTGATACTTTACTCGAATTTAGACTGAGGTTATGGGTGCCTAAGAGAAGCAATAGTTTCTCATCACATCATTTACAGTGTGCATGTACTATTAATGTGAAAATGTGACTTACCTCTGTTGATGACTGAGATATTATCTACCACAGGTTCCTCTGTAAATTACTTCTCATCCTGTATTGTGGTCATTAGAATAACTCAATATGTGCTCATATTTAAGATGTGGAATGTTTGAAGACAGAGTATCTACATGAATTATTTTTAATTCTTGTGTCTGTTCTCCACTAGAGAGAGATAGATATAAAGTAGAGATAATTCTTTTCAATTCTTATTCTTAGTTTTTGAAGCAACATTGCATAATAATATATAAATTTAAAGGGTACATCATTGCAAATCAACATCTGCAAAAACCACATTAAGTTCATCACCAACCACTCAATTCCATCATTCACCCTACACTTGACACCCTTTCTCTCATCCACCCACACCCACTCCCTTTTCTCTAGACACTACCAATTTTTTATAGACTGAAAGTCTCTTTTTATTTGGTTTGTTTTTGATTCCTCTATACATCATATATGATTGAAATCATATAGTGTCTCTGTGTGACTTGTTTTGCCGTATCCTGAAAACTCAAGGGTATTTTTTGTTGTTGTTGTTGGTGGTATATTTCAGTCCTGTGTTATTTATTCAGATGTTATTTATTTCCATCCATGGACATTAGAAGCTCTTTCACTTGGCTCCTGTGTCTCTTTGGCAGATCCTCATCACTGTTGAGTGTGTGCGTGTAGAACTTCTTTACTTTTTAGCCTTACTTTCCAGGGTTGAGTCAAGCATTTTTGAAGAAGAAACTGATTCTAAGCCTGGGGTAGAGAAAATACAAGAGAAATTGGAACATCTAACCGTTAGCCTAACGCTAACCCGATGCTCCAATTTCTCTTGTATATTCCCTACCCCAGACTTAGAATCAGTCATCTCTTCAAAAATCCAGACTCAAGGTATTGGATAATGGTATTTGAGAGTAAGATCTGGCTCTTAGACAATCATCATTTTTTATTTTAGTGAAAAGGTGAAATTTGTGACACATATGAACATCTTTCATTGCAAGAAGAGGCCACTATTTAAAAAAATACAATAAAGAAAAATTGAGGATCAAGTTTTTTACCACATATGGTTCATGTTTCTTAATTGGAAGGGAAAGAACCCTTTTGGGAATGACTGTCCCCAGACTCCTGCTTTTTGCATCACTCATGTTTAAATATTCCTTCCAGGGCAGCAAAAATGAAGTTTTTCCCAGTCAAAAATCCGATGTGAGATTGGATTTGAGAACGTGTGTTATCAATCTCATACCATTTTAGCCTTTCTGCAGCTATGCAGAAGAGAACGTAAGCCTCTTCGTGAGATCTAGAGATCTTTGTTCCAGATACACAGGCAGAATGTTAGAAGGAATTTTTAACTCTTGGTTAAGAAAAGGGTGTTTAGATGTCTTTGGGAAGAAAAGAGGGCAACTGAACATTTTAACTTCTTCATGAGTTTCTGCTAAGACTTAACAGATTTGTACTGGGCATTAGCTTAGCTGTGTTTCATATTTACACTGATCAAAGTCACCATGCTCAGCTGCTATATAAAGGGCACTTATTGGAGGACATGAAATTGAAGACATTTTGTAGAAGTAGTTTGCAATCTAAATTCAGAAGCTGTTCCTGATAGAAATGGTCACTACTGGTAAGGGCTCTTGGAGATCGTCTGAGAGATAAGCAAATAGAAATAACTGAGGGATTCAAGAAATACTCCGTAGATATGATAACTATGGTGTGGACAGAGCAGGATACAGCTTCCTGTCTCCATATTAACTGAGTGTAAGTGTACCAAACACTCCTTAATTATATTTATAAGATAATCTCATAATTCTGTCATTCACTCAACAAATATTTATTATTTGTTAACCACCTGCACATTTCTAGATGCTTAAATTCAGCAGTGAACAGATAAAAAATTATCTTCCTAATATTGTTTCATTCTAAAATGTCATTTTATATCTATCATTCTAATAGATCAAATTATGTGAACTCTACAAATGTGTCTATCTACGAATAGATGATAAAAGGATGATAGGATAAATAGATAGATAATAAATTGACAGATGATTGATTCATGGGTGGATAGATTATAATCTTTTTATAATAGATAATTATAAGAATAGTAACAACCAAGCTATCATTCTTGTTGCTTAAGTGTTTTACAAAGAATATATATGGCTAGCTTTTAAGATTGCCAGTGAACCTGTATGCTGTTAATGGCTGAGTGGTGATGTGTGATGTGGAAAAGAAAACTGAGTTTCATAACTGCCCCTATAAATGACTCATCATTTTGCTCAGACTCCTAGACCTTAATGCTACCCAAAGAAGATCCTGTTCCCTTCAGCCTCCTGCGAAGAAAGTTGTTATGGATTGGTAATGTCAATGTGAGTAATAGACCATTGCTTAGAAAGGTTTTTAAAAAGTTTTATTTATCATTTTTATTGAAGTAACACGTTGTATAACATTCTGCAAATTTCAGGTGTGCTTCATTTAATCAACATCTGTATATGCTTCAATCATTAAGCTCACTACTCAAAGTCTGATTCTATTTGTGACCATATAATGACCCGTTTCACTTGATTTTCCCATTATAATCATGACTTTCCCAATATTAGCAAAGAGAATAATTTACAAGGGATGTTGTCCTTCTAGCGCTTAACCAATAGTGCTGCTTCCCCACCCAGAGATCACAATTACATTCTGTCGAATGCTCCTAAATTCAATTCACTTATTTGAGTGTGTGTATTATTCAGTTACAAGAGCATATATAAGCATTGCTACTGTAATTGTAAACATAGAGTTCTACACTCACTTTTCACTTCACCACATGTTTTGAAGTCATCTGGGTCATTTTTGTTGTTGTTCACATAAAGGACCATTCCTGATGCTTTCCCTCCCTTCTGATGGACATTGAAGTTGTGACCTTATCTTTTGCTACTACAGAAAGGGCTACCATGATTGTCTTTGAGCTTGTGACTGAAACTAAAATGTAGTAAATGGATCACTAAATCTATGTCTGTGTTCAGTTTATCAGCAATATTGAACACCTCTCCCTAGGATACTGCATTCTCCTCACCTCCTACCAAAACACGTGGACATTGTTCCTCACATCTTCCCCATCATAAAACACATTTATCAGAATGATCATTTGACTAATCTGATGGGTGAAAATATATTTAATTGGAGTTTAACTTTGAATGTATTTAACTATGTTGAAACTGAGTGAATTTTCAAATGTTCCTTTTTAATAAAAAAGTATTTCTTTTGAAATCAATTATTTTTGCCCATTAAAGTTTTATTTCTAAAGATCAATCTCTGAAAACCATACATTTTTGAGGAAATGACACCTTCACCTGACATATATGTTGGAAATATATTTTGCTACTTTGGCACTTCTGCTTTTAGCTATCATTTGGATTATTCTATGTGATAAGTGTGTAACAGTACTTGCCAACCATCAATATATATGAATAAACACTAATTTTCTTTCTGTTTTTATCTCCTTGGTGAAGAGAAATTATAGAAGATGCAGAGCATAGATCCCTAGAATTCTATAGAAGAGTTTTATTATGAATTGAAACTCTCTGAGGTCATTTTCTAATTTCCTGATGCTTCATAAAATGAAACTTGAAGCATTAGTCTGCTATCTATGTTCTCACTCTAGTCTTCATTTCAGTCTCAGTATCTCTTTGTATCTTAAGAAAATATGCTGACTCAGAAAAATATTGAATAAGAAGATTTTAACTATGAAGAGATGTATAATTTTAAAAGTATAACATTTAATCACAGAAGGCGAATTTAGAACAATAATCCCTGTAAATGTTAAAGAAGCAAAGTAAAAGAAAATAAACTTAGTTAAAGCAACAAATAAAGCTTCATGATGGGCTAGAACCTTTAACTGGTTGTTCATTGCTAAAATATTTTATTGTTTCTCTTTTTCTCTTTCTCCTCCTGCCAGAAAACTATAACAGAATAATATGAAGAATTTAAAAGTTTAATTTTAATAAGATCAAGTGTTTATATACAATAAAGTGATGTTAATATATACCGATTATTTTCTTTTATGTTTACAAATCCTAATGCTCATGTCTGTAAGATTTTACATATCTTTGCAGATTACCTGAAGGTAATCCTTCAGAATCATTCCTTCTATTTTCTATAACTGTGCTATGAAACAGCAAATAGTTTTGGAAATTTCCTGACTCTCTCAAGAATTTTCCATCCAATGCACCTCTTACAAACTAATTGCTAAGGAATACCTTAAATTTAAAACAAACGAACAAAACAAAAAGCAGAGCAAGACTGGAGGGATAAACTCCACTCCCATGGGCATTTTGCAGTAGCCAATGTGTGTGCACAGTTTTAATTAAAGAAATAAGACCAATACTATTACCGTGGTCATATAAATAGACTTGAGGCTTGCTTCTTTTATTTATCTCTTGTGGGTTAGCACATGAGTGATTTAATACTGCTGTAATATTTTTAGCACAGATTAACTATGTGTACATGATTCTTACTCTCACCTTTCTTTGAATACTTTCCTCAAAGACTAAAGCTGATGGTATTCATCACACTGTGTATTATAAATTCATTTCATAGTGATCTATTTGTCATCCAACTACGCACTGTTTTGTGTTACTGATTATTGTCTAATATTTTATGGTACTGGTTAGATTTGAGAAATTCCATAATGCATCCCTTATTTTATTTTGCTTTTGTTTTGTTCTGCTTTGTCTCTTTTTATCCTTGAATAAAGAGGGAGAGATGTGTTTGTGAAATTGAACTAAATATTTTGAGTAAATTATAAATTGAACATAATCCTCATGAGTTCATGCAAGTTTCTTCTCAAGGTTTAGTCTACTTTTTAAACTAACTTTCGCTTTCTAAAAATTGTTTTCATATTATTTTATCTTAAAATTCTTGGATTTGCTTCTATTGTTTTTCTAGAGTTAGAAGATATCTTTTACAAATAAAATAAAGATTTTTATACCATCTGGTTGTAACATGCTATTGCATGAAGAATTGTATGTCTTGGATGGAGAGACACAACCTTTTTTTTTATAACTCTCATTCAACGTTAAGCAACACGAGCATCTGAGAAAGATTAATTTTTGGAACCTCAAACACTGTCCAAGGAAGCTAGTTTTGATTCATGTAATCATTTGGAAGTTTCCAAGTGAAATAAATTCCCATTCTAGATGCATATGCAAATACCAATTTAAGTATGTCAAAAATTCCACATTTTTTGGCCACTGAGATGGGATCTTTCTTTTCATAAAGTTTTCTAATCCCAGGAGTCACTTGCAAGTGAGGACTCATAAATTACCTAAAGCCTGAAGTGCTCTGTCTCTAACTAAGAAAACCCTTCCTTGAGTCTTTTGAGCAGCCAGATGAACTGTTCCTTGGGGTCTCACCTGGTCATTATTCTGTTGACTGGATAACACCTGTTTAAAATATATTCTGCTTTCTTCAACTTAAACATAGCCTCTTATTTTAAAACAGTTCCTATACATCAACCTTTGAACAAAGCCCATGTACCGCCATTCCTCCTGTGCTGACTCCACAGTCATGACCTTGAATGATACTGATGCTGGATATGTGTTCCTACTTCAGCTCTTGGAATAGTGGAAAGTACTAAATGATTCAGCTGTGAAGGACTTTTTGAGAACATCAATTTGCCCTGTTTTCTTTCCGGTTCTGTCACAAAGTGGGTGTCATTTTCAAGTCAATGAATTACTGAAGTTTTGCTTAAATATTTGAATTGATATATGATTATTATTTCCTTCATATTTATCTGAATTTTAATGAGAATGGTCACATTTCCGTGCTCAATACCATCTATGTATCTATCTATATCTGTCATCTAACATCAATATAGTTATTATCAACTAGGTAACTACAACTTAACTTTCTACTTACTTGCTATCTACCATTGTCTATATAGGAAATAATGTCTGTCCCTTAATGTTAATCAGACAGAAAGCAATTAAAATATACCCTCCTAATGAAGAGCACATGATGTTTACAAGTTTTTTCCGATCTTTCTCTCCAACTTGTAGGATGAATTAAAATTTTTATATTTTCTATATTTTTTCTCACACATTAGGCAAGAATGATTCTGATGCAAGTTTAAAACTTCTGCATAATGTCATTTTTTTTATTTCCCATTCACAGATTTGAAACTATAGCATTATTTATAGGAATGTATTTTAATGTTTTTAATAACTTGGCATTAGATATAACTTTCATTATAGTTTTGAGGCAATGTCTGATTTTATTTCTTTTTAAAATTAATGCCTCACTAGTTTGCAAAACTATGTAAATTTCAAAATAATAGTCATACCTTTACTGATGTATCTACCACACCACACTTATCTTGAGTTTTGGTGTCCATTACCACTATCGATCTGATTCCTTTCACTTATCATTTCCTGCCTCTTTCCTCTGAGCTGCCTCTAGTATCACTGTTTTGGTTTCAGTCTATGAGTATTTTTGTTTTGTTCTATTAGCTAATTAGATTATTTTTAATGAGTGGAGTCACTAATTTTAAATACGAACTTTGCAAGTCATGAATTTCCTTATAAAAAGTTTCTTTTCTTCATTTGAAATTTAGATATAGCCTGCTCTATATAATTAATAAATTGGCTTTTAGAGTCAACTTTAATCACAGATGAGAAAGAACTTTTAAAAAATAAAATAGTACACACATGACAGTACTTATGTACTAAGATTAATATACACATTAAAAATAATAAAAATTGCTTTATAGAAATTAAAGAAACTGCATAGTAACAAAACTGGTGTGGAGCAAACTAGGGTTAAAAAGTGAAGTTCTATGACTCCAGTGTCTAAACAGGGATACTTTCAGTGCTTTCTCTCAAAAAAGAAAATCAAAGCAAAAAGATAAATTTTACATCAACTCCAGATCTCCCAACACGTAAGTTTGTGTACATTACTGAATCCTGCAGAGAAAAGCGAGAACCTCCTGGATTGATTAGTGCTTCATTTTTGTCACTTGAATTAAAATGAAAAATCTATAAATGGAAATATTGTGCTATAGCTTAGGCCAAAATCACTTTTAAAATAAAAGGCATATCAAATAGGCTCAGTATTCTTCATCAATAAAAAATCCTATGAAGTAGAAGTTGTATAGCTCAAGAATTTTTCCAGGTAGTAATATGTTTCTTATTCCAGTTATATAGATAGGGTATTGTTACAGCTCTTTTTCTATTGACAAAGGCAAGTGTGTTGTCTTTTAGAAGTAGTGAAGGCAGCTGTATTTTGTGCTAGCCCAGATTTCATAATCTGAGCAAACAAGCAAAGTGAGGGTACAATTTTATAGAGTGAGGGAGAGGGATAGGTGTAAATTAGAAAAGGAATTACAAACAGAACTTAAATTAGTCATTTGTGAATTCCTCGCATGAGCAACACACAGGAGTCACATAACTGCAAAAGGCACATAGGGCTCCATTCTCATTTAATAATGAAAACTCATTTTATCTGGCCAGTAGCTTCCAGCCAGCCTAGCTTACAAGGCATCAGATGGCTTGGTGGCCATCACAGCTGGCCCATGGTGGCTAGAAACTGGAGGTGTGCTCTCTTCTTCTGCAACATCACATTGTTAGCTATTAGCCATGAAAAATAGGTAACAGAAAAAAAATATGTGGGCGCTCATCCTAACCCTGTGACTTCTACCTTAATAATGTGACCTTGTAGGTTGGCTTTTAAGTTTATTATCTTAACTGTAAAATGAGAGAGCTAGCCTCAGTTTTCTCTATGAACCCTACTCTTCCTGATGCCATTTTTAGAATTAAAATTGTTTTATTGGTCAATTTTTCACTGACTGTATCTTTAAAGTTGTAATTGTGTGTGCAATCATTCAATAAACTAGGCAGCATTTTTTCCATGACTTTGATCTTGTTCTTCAAAAATATGTCATACCACCCTGAGTGGACAACCAGATTCTCTTAAAATGTAGTGCTTTCTTAATACAATAATGTATTAGGTTACAGAATTAAAATTAAAGTCTTTTTTCATATTAGATGCTAAATATGTCTTATAATATTTTAAGATAATTTTTGAGAATAATCTCATAATTATGCAGAATAAAAGAGCAAGAAGTAACTTACACATTTCCTCTGTGCTTATTTTGAATATACTGTTTCGTAATCTTTTCTGTACTTTGTTTATGTAGTAATCATTCTTTAAATTATTTCCTTTCAAATTTTGACTTGACATTTTCTTAGCATAATGAACTCTGGTGATGACTTTTGCTTTCTAATTTCCCCCTAACTCATAAAAAAAATTACAAAATAAATAATAATACTATCACACAATTCTTTTAAATGCCTGGAAGTCATCCTACAAGGAAAAAGAGAGCTCAAAGGCAGAATATTTTACTTCCTAAAAATAGTCAAATCAAATCTACAGGTATAGACAATCTGCATTTGTACCATAACATTATTCCTGAAAATTGTTAAATTTGAATGCTAAGTCAAACCTTAGCTAAAGTGTATGTCCTAAAGGTACATTGCTTTCCTCCTAGGGCATAGCTTGTTTAGTTCAAGATAATTACTTATATGTCCCCAAGTAATCAGCTCTTTATCTGGCATCCTTTTAGACATAAAGTACTTGAAAGACTCTACAAACGTATTATAAATGTCCTGTAAAAAAGTTAACCCTGCAGTATGTTGTTAGAATCCCAATAATTACAAAATTATTGATGACTGAGATCCACCATTCATGCAATTCAATTTTCTTTTTCCCTTTACTTTAATCTGGGGTAAAAACTTTAATTATCATTTATATATTAAGGAAAAATCTCTAACCAATCACATATAGTATTTTTAACATATATCTTCTGGGAAGAATGAATGTATGTGTTCTCTAATGTATTACATGTTAAGATTAATTTTCTGGACAATTATAGCTGTATAGAACTTTCATACCTTTTAGCTTTACAAAATTATCACTAAAATATGTGTCTTCACAGGCAAAGACAGTGGGGCATAGATAAGTGACAATACAAAAAGTGATTGTAATAAGATAGAGGATATGTTACATTTACAGGGAGAAAGAATGCATGAGTGTGGAGAATTGGGATGTAATTTTTGCCCTGATTAAGAGTTATATGAGAGCTTACATTACAATTATTATTATTTGAACATCAATATTTCTTTCAATGTCTTATCTAATAATTCCATATCCCTTAGAATGACTGTGGAAGCCCATTTGAAGAATAATACAAATTTCAGTGAATGCGTGATTCAATGTTTTTTCATTAAAATATATCACTTTGATGTGTTTCTTTTTTAGCATTTTTTTCTTTTGTTCACAGTGCTGTATTCATTACATTGTCCCCTCTACCCTACCCTGTAGACATGAGTGAGGAAAAGGCATGCTCACTGTTCCCAGCACCATGAAGCAAAACCTTAAAAACATCCCTTGACCTGAGTTTGAGATTGCTGGAATGTTGCCAGCAGGCAAAGAAATTCCTGAGCTTGAAATGCCCTCTCTTAATTTACATCCCTTTCTTCCAGTGTTTGCTCTAGTCTATGTAAATGGGCTCTAACAGGAAGCCTGTGCTCTGCTCTTTGTGGAATAATACCAACTGAGACCACACATGAATTAAATCTGCCTAAAATACTTCCAGAAGAGTGCGCAATTGGTTTAACCCAGAGAGCCATAACACAGTCCTGTGCTCTGCTATTTTTGTTGGGATTTGAATGATCATTTGCTTCATTCATTATAGTCCACATATGAGTAAAACTATTCCGTATTTCTCTTTTTAATTTCTGGATTAGTTCACTTAACAATTTGGATGAAACTGGAAGGGATTCAAAGTTTTGTATATCATTTCTTTGTCAACCTTCATCCTAATCCTCATGTCCATTAATTGATATGTGACCATCTATAAGCCTTGTCTTACACAACACTCCAGATCTGCTTGGTTTGTGGTATGTGGTGACCACAACCTGGAATGAGTCCAGAGTGCATGTGTTACTTCAGATTTTTCTGTCCTATGACATTTTCCATTCTGTTATATTGTATTGTTTGAGCTCAACTTCTTGTGGTGGCATGTAATTGATTGCTATTCCTATAACTCAATTCCTTGTCAATTTTGGCTAGACAGGCACTTTGTGATCACTTCACTCTTTTGTCCAACAGTGGTATCATTTGTACTGAGTTTTCCATGCTAATGATCTCTCTCATTATCATTGTGCATTTTCTGAAAAACCCAAGTGCTGAAGTAGGAAAAAATTGTATACATAAGTCATGCATTATATGTCAATGGCTATATAATATAACATAATTGCATATATTATTTGTTATAACAATGTATCATTATTAGTTTCTATACATGTAATAAAATAACATGAGTCACGAAAAAGGAAATTTATCCAAGATATCAGACTGCTATGATTTCAAACCTAATTCCTCCCCACAAACAAAACTACACTTATTTAACAACTACGGCCTTTGGGAGAAGAATGAGAACCAGCATCCCCATAAATAAAAGAGGCACACATTGTTGAAAAGGATTCAAGAAACTAAACAGTCCTGCTGTAAATACTGCCCAGTAGAGGTATAGCAGACGTCCGTGGAGGATAAGTTGACAAGAAAATAGTACTTTGGTTGGTTAAAAAGAGGACTGCATTGAACAGAGACTCATAATAACTCACATTTGAATGTATTAGTAACTCAAAATGGGGTAAGAAAACTGAAGATTCTAGATATTAATTACCTCCTATAACCTCTAAGTACCAAAACAAGAAAAGAAGTATTTCTAAGTTTAGTGCTTGCTTCTCAGATTGGAATTTAATAATGCTAATTAAATAAAGGATGTGAGCACTTCAGCATGTAGGATATGAAACCCAGTGTTGCTCTTTTGCCAAATGTGATCTCTAACGTTGTCCAAACTTTATTCAAGCTATGAAATGTGAATGTCTGGTTTTATTTCATTCTTACCCTAACACACACACTAGAACAACCCTAAGAAAAATATTCAGATATTCTATTTAAATTCGCTAATTCTGAATTCATCCTTAGTTAGATAAATAGTTCTGCTGTAAAGATATTTGTTTGATGAAATGCATTTCTCTCTTTTTTGGACCTTAATTTGTTCAGTATTTTAGTTATTTTTTTAATCCAAGGTCAAGAAGCTCTCATCTCTTATTCTAATTTTTCTAAGCATCTTCTATCTATGTATACACAGCTATATGAACACAGGGCACACCCTGTACTTCAAGAACACAAGTCCATAGGCACCACTTTAGAGAGAAAATCACCAAATCTCCATCTCCCTCTGCTAACAATAGCCAAGTCTAAGAAAGACACTCCACTCATTGTTTGTGATATATTTAGCTGTCATTCCACCTTTCTTGTGATGAATCCAACTAGATTTTGCCTCATGGTGCAGTAAAAAATTAGACATTCAAATAAAATAAGACTAATTTGTGCACCGCACAGTCCTCTCGCAGGTGCTGAAGGTGATATTAGAATAGCCTAGAATTGTGTAAATCAGCCCTCTCAAAAAATGCCCCCAAATTGGATATAGGATTGA
>RJWH01007278.1:0-42112 GCA_004363575.1 Solenodon paradoxus | reverse complement strand
GTGACAGGAGTACATAGTGACATAGATCTTACTCCCCTTTATCTGGATTACTGTTGTGTGTGTGTGTGTGTGTGTGTGTGTGTGTGTGTGTTTAGTTCTATGTAATTTTTATTTTTGTGGTACACAATATTTTATTTTTAATAATTTTATTGAAGAAAGATTTCATTATAACATTAAATAGTTCTATGTAATTTTATCCCATATGTAGGTCCATGTATCTGCCACTGCAGTCAAGATACTGAGTGTTCCTTCACCACAAGGAATTCTCCTGTTGACATTTTATAATACTGTGAACCTCCGTCCCATACCCCAACCCCCATTCCTAATCCTGGCAACCAGACATCCACTGACCATTTCTATAATTTTGTTTTACAAGAAAGCTATATAAATGAAATCATAGACTATGTAATCTTTTGAGATTTTTTTCTTCAGTATAATTTCCTGGAGATTTCATCCAAGTTGTGAATTTCAATAGTTCATTTCATTTTACTGCTGTGTTGTATTACAGTGCGGAGATGTACAGCAGCTTGTTTAACATTGCACCCATTAAAGAACATCTGGGCTTTTACTGTTTTTAGTTTTTATGAATAAATGTGCTATAAAAATTCCTGTAAAGGAATTTGTGTGAACATAAATCTTCATTTTCTGAGACAAATGCTCAAAGTGCAATTGCTAGGTCATACTAGTGCCAAAGAGATCACAAGAACAGAAAACTGCAGAATGATATCCCTTACTTGTAAAGTCATGAAAAAAGGACTAGAAAGCTAAATCCAACATCAGTTATACACCCTGTACCACTATTCAGCATCGCTAGGTAGAGTTTGTCCCAGAAATGCAAGGTGGGGTCAATACATGAAAATCAGTCAATATCATATTAATGAAGGAAAAATACATAATAATCTCCATAGATACAGAAAAAAAATTTGAAAAAAAATCTGAAACCCTTTCATGATAAAAACTCTCCAGAAACTAAGAATAAAACTTCCCAAATTGATAGAGGACATCTATGACAGTCCAGCTAACAACATATTTAAAGGTGAATTAATGAATTCTTTTGCCCCAATCTAGTTTCTAAGATCAGGAACCGGACAAGGATATCTGCTCTTGTCATATCTCATTTGCCTGAACCTAGTATGATTATCAACCCCATTTCACATATTAGGAAAGAGAGGCAGAGTGAGGTAAAATAACAAACTTGCTCAAGATCTCAGGGCTACAACAGCAGAAAAATCTCATCTTTCTAAAGTGGTGGCTCTAAAAAATCTCACTGTCTTCGTACATGCATCTCATTCACTCAACAAACATTGCTTATGCACCTAATACATGCTAAGCACCAATAATAAAAAAAAATGAATAAGGAAAAAACAAACCATACTTTCCAGGAGTTCACAGTAGACTATGGGTGACAAATCTAAAAACAATAAAGAATGGGCTACTCAGGACTGAAATACGAGCAATTGTAGAGGTTGTGTTCATTCAAGTCTTCTAAAAAGCCAAGTCTAAGACAGGATTAAAGGAACATGGATTTTATTGTAGGAAATGCCTGCATGATAGAACATAGGGACAAAACCAGAAAAACAAAGGGAGTGTCATCAGACCCTTGGTCAATGATGCCCCATTGTTGGAGGTATTCATAAGGTCACCATGGCTAAGTATCAGGAAAGGTTTTCTGGCATTGTTGATTTTTGACCTGGGCTCTAAGATTATAATCTCCTGGGAGAAGGAGACAATATACGGAAGGAAATTCAACACTATGTAGAAAAGGAAAATCGATGAGCAACTGTGGGACTTGCAAAGCCATACACTAGCAATGGGGCCGTCTTCAGAACTTGGAAGGTTTTTTGTCCTAGCTGTGTCCCCAGTGTCTTATGCTTATAATCTAGTACTTATTAAATATGTAACAAAATAAAATATAATTAGATTATCATTGAAAGTCGCATTGCTCGCTGTAATTCAGCTTGTCATTTAACACATGGAAAACTTTGTACATTAATATTCAGTCATTCCAGGCAGAGTACTTCTAAAAGATTTGTGAGTTCATTTACATGTTTATCTGCTCTTTTCTCCTTGAGAGTAGGACTGTTCTTCCGCCTGATGATTAGAATGAATTGGATATTTTGAACTCATCCATCAGGTTGGAAATGATCTCTTAATTGACGAAGGTGTTTAACAGTTAATTGAACATTTCTACTATTAACTTCCATTTTTCTTAAGTACAGAAATAGCACAGCAGTGCCATGGACAAGTAAAATGTATCACACAAACATCTTTGTGCATCTGTCTTATTCTCTGCAATACCCTTGCTTCCTTGCAAAATGTTGTGTGCACAGTAGGGTACTCAGTGGATTTTTTTTTTGTCATTTCATTGTCTGAATTTTCAAAAATTTAAATATAAGAAAGCAAATGTATCATTGTTATGTGGAGCTACTAGGAAATTTAAATTGATCTTATAATAAGCTTTGAAAATCTAGATGCTATAAATTCATGTAGGTCCTTCCCAAACACCTCATCAAACATTTATGTTACATTTTCCTTCCCCTCGCCTTCTTCCCTCTACATCCTCAACTACGACTGCCTAAAAGTTGTAATAATGGATAAATCCCGCACTAAAGTCTAAAGCACTCTTACTTCTTTAACCCACAATAGAGGAAATAACCTCTCTTATTGTGGAACTCTTTCAACCATAAAAAATGATACCCTATATTATTACTTAGAAAGTTATGGTCTTCATGTATCTTTAATATTTGTAGGTCCACGTTTCAAGTAAATGTTTAATGGAACTATTTGCTGGGAGTTGCTAACGTGTGTGTGTGTATATATGTTTATATATATATATATTTAGGATTCATAACTAATGTATAATTCACCATCATGAGAAAAAATTGCTATTTGAAGCATACAATAAAATTGTCATTTGCCGTTCTTTAACACTTCCATTCTGGCAGCCTATCTTTCTCCTTGTGTTAGCCATTTATTTGGTGGGGATTTTCATCTTATTTCCAGAAATTATTTACCTGGGCAAGTGCCAATGCACCAGGAAATAGGTACTTGATACTCTGGGTCCTCTGGAAGGAGATGATATCAAGATCAGTTTACCACAGAAAATACCCATGAGGGAAAATAGCTCATGTATATGGGGAGAATCAGAAGAGGATTGAGAATACAGGTCATATAGGTCATATAGGTCTGACTCGGGAAGAGAAAGGGGAAGAAGGCTAGCTATGAAAACTCTTACACTGCAGTGAAGGTCTAAGAAAATGTCAGCAAGTCCAACAAGGGAGTCATTGACCCAAAGTCACCCTGTTCTACATCTCCCAGGAATGGAATTGCTTTAGTATCCCTGTCATTGGCTGGGAGCAGCCCACTAGAAATTTGGTCTGAGATTTGTCACAAATGCAGTGGAGGATTTCAGAACTCAGTAATCAATAGGCTCCTTGAAGTAGGAGATCTGAATACCTTCCATGGCTTCTTTCTTTGCTCTTACAAGAAAATAGACATTTTCATCCCAAACGTCATGCTTTTTACTAAAAGCACACATCATCAACATCAGAGAGGTCTTTGGGAATGCGATCCCAACTACAAGGTTAACAAAAGTAAAAGAGAACAAATGGAACTACATCAAACTAAAAGTTTGTGTGCGGCAAAAGAAATCATCACAAAAATTAAAAAACAACCTATTGACTGGGAGCAGATATTTGCACATCATGTATCTGGCAATGGATTAATATAAATGACTCATATACATAAACAACTCATACAACCCAACAACAACAAAAAAGAACCCAACGAAAAAAAAAATGGGCAGGAGATCTAAACAGACACTTCTGAAAGACATACAAATGGCTAATAGGCACATGAAAAAATATTCTCAGCAACATTTATTAAGGAAATGCAAATCGAAACCACAATGAGTTACCATCTCACACTTGTGAGAATGGCCTGTACTGAAAAGACTGGAAACAACAATTGTTCATGAGTCTGTGGAGAAAAAGGAACCCTCCTGTACTTGTGGTAGAAATGTACATTAGTGCAACCTCTACAGAAAACACTATGAAGATTCCTCAAAAAATGAAAAATAAAAGGACCATTTGATCCAGCAACTCCACTTCTAGGTATATGTCTGAGAAATTAAAAAAAAAAAAAAAACACTAGTCAGAAAAGATATATATACCCCTATGTTCATAACAGCACAATTCACAATAAAGATAGGAAATTAACCTAAAGGTCCATCAACAGATGAGTGGATAAAGAAGATGTGGTATAACAATGGAATACTATTGTATCCTTAAAAAAAAGATGAAATCCTGCCATTTGCTGCAACATGGATGGACGTAGGGGAATTACACTCAGTGGGATATAAGCCAGAAAGAGAAGGACATACAGCATATGATATCACTCGTAATGGCATATAAAGAAACAAAGCAAATAAATGAACTAAATCAAACAAAAATAGATAAAAATCAAATAAGTGGTTGCAGGAAAGGAAGGGGAAGAGGGAATGGAAAAACTGAATAGAGGGGATCAATTATATAATGAAAGAAGAATTGAAATGGTGGTGGTGAACTTAATTTATTATATACAGGCGTGGATTTAGAATGTTGTACATCTTAAACCTGTACAATGCTACAATGCAAGTTCCTTCAATAAAATTTAAAAAAAATTTAAAAGACATACTATCAATGGAATACTACTTAGTTATTTTAAAAGATGAAATCTCGCCTTTTACAACAACCTGGATGGAACTTGAGGTGATTATGCTAAGTGAAAAAAAGTCAGAAAGAAAAAGAAAATTACCAAATGGTTTCCCTAATATATGGAATATAAAGGAAATGAACAAACTAACAAAGAACAAAATTCTCTTAGACTCTGAAATCAAGACTGTGCTCACCTGTGGTAGGAGAGTGGGGAGGAAACCTGCGGCTGAAGGGGTATACAAATAATTGAGATGACTGACACTAGAAGTCCAGTGGAGAGTGCAGTGTAATATATACATTAGGTGTGACTTTGTTCTCCTGAAACATAGATAACATTGTAAAGGAATGAAACTAATAAAAATAATAAAATTGTCAAGGAATTGAAAGAATAAGAAAAAGGAAATAAAATCTCATTTGAGAGTAGGTGACTTGCCTGAAGCCAGAATTTTGGTGATTCATTCAGATTATACTTTAGAGATGCAATTCAGTATATTGCGTTTGACTTACACAAGTTCAAAACCCAACGCCACCACTTGGGGGTTATGTGCATTTGGGAAAGTCACTTAAAAACAGGGTGTCAACTTCTGATGCTGCTAAATGAAGATAATGGTAATCATGCTTATTACACTAGGGTTGTTGAAAGGGTTAAATGAAGCAGCCACCAGGTCTCACGGGGGAAGGTAAGGCTTAGCCCTTGGTTTCTTAGCAAAATGATTTACTTACTCCATCCATTCCCCCAGTCACTTGATGCAAAGTCTAACAAAAGGAGTCTCTATACTAATTATTATTTATCTACCCTGCTTCCAGGACCAGCAGTTACCCGCCACCCCACTTTCTTCTGAGAACCACTTCTCCCGTGAATCTAAACATGCAGTTTCCATGGAAATCTGTTCAATCTTACATGACCCTCCGTGGTACTTGTAGACTTGAATCAAGTTGGATCAGAGTCCTCCCTGAAAACTTATTTTCAATCTTAATCGAGAAGCAAAATTGATAAAAACTTTAAAAACCAGAAGGAACAAATCAGTCATTATTATAAAATGTAACATTACAGTACACTCTCGACAGCATGGTTTTTGTCAGGAGGGAGACAGAGTCCAGTGACAGAGGATGAGTCTGACATGTGCACCACTATGTAAATGTATGCAAGAGGGTCTCATTTGCATTCAATTCTCTGGATCCCTTCATTCCTCTAGCTGAGATTCTGATGGCCCTTTTGACCTAAAGGACTTTGGATTGGTTTGTTCTCACAACTAAAGATCCTAAAAAAGATAATCAAAATACCATTGCTAACTCCCACTGGACCATTGGCTGGTCCATGCGCTTTCTCAAATAAGAAACTATGTTTTCAATGAATCTTCCTTACAGAGCCAGTGAACTTCCTTCAAATGAAACATCTGAGGCACATTCTAGTGATTTAGTGGTTAAGTTCACCACCTCTGGCCAGCATAAGTCATGTACATCCCAAGGACCTGGGTTCATATCCCGGGGTCGAGGTGAGGGGTGGTGGGTTAGGACAGCCAATGTGAACAATTAAATCGATAGATACACGCTTCTTCATGCTCTCTATTTCTGCCTGCCTACTCACCTTCTTCCTGCCTGCACCCTGCCTTTAAAAACAAACACAAACAAACTAGGACTTGGTTTTTCTATCATGGCCTTTTGCTTCCCCACAAAATCTTAGAGTCAGTTACTTAGGAGCATCGACTTTAGAGTCTGATGGACTTGGGTTTGAATCCCAGTTCTTCCATTTTTGGTTATATGACTCTGGGCAAAGTAGTTAAACAATCAGAGCCCCAAGTTACTTTATGTCTACAACGAAAATAATCTCTGTCAAAGCGTTGCTTTAAATATTCCTTGAGTTAATGCAAAGAAAACATTATACACAGTGCCTGCAGCAAAGCAAGTTAGAGTAGGCAAATGAAAGGACGTGACTGTCCTCCCATATGTATCGGAAGAAATAGAACACCAGCTTGTCAACTTTAAGCAAGTGGACAGCTTCAGAGCTGTCATCTCAAACGCCAAGTTGGTGGCTAGGACGTGGACCATGTGAAGGCCAAGGACCTGGGTTCACGAGCCAGGGTGGGGGGCAGGGGGCATGGTAACCTAAATAAAGTGCATGTACACTGGGTAACCTCATTATAATTGGGCTGCCAGAACGAAAGATTCACTTTTCTAGACAATCATCTACCAGCTTACCCCGCACCAGGGACTTCTAAGGCCAACAATACTCAGCAGCAATATAGGCCCATATTGATAAAGATGAGCATCAAACAAAAATTTAACAAAGCTGATGAGAAAATGTTCTGTTAGAAGAATGCCAGCCAATAACTAAAGAATTAATGATAAAATAGTAATGAAATCACTGATAGTCAAAACAATTAATGGATGTATAAATTGGTTGAAAAGCTAGTGAAAAAATTGAACATTTCCATGGGGCCAAAGTATCTGTCTACCAATTATGTATTAATCACTAGGGAGAAAACATTATGATGGAGAAATTAGTCTGCCCAAACCCACTGTTGAATCTCATCGTCACTAAAGTGGGACTGATGTGCCAAATACTATGTGCCTTCTAATGTGCACTGCATCACTGCTGAATTGTTCTTGCAAAAAATCTTTAGCTAGAACCATATCTTGCCTTTAGATCCAATAAACAGTTTGTTTGTTTGTTTTTATGAAACACAGGAATAAAGAATAAGCTAAGCAACACCATGAGGAAATCATAAGAAAAATTCAGAAAGTAGGAGCAATCCACAGGACAGCTAATCTAGTATCCGAAACAAGTGAATGCCATGGGATACAGAAAGTAGAGGAATATTGGAACTTTTCTAAGTTAGAAGAGACTTATGAGTTCTAGCCACCAGATGACACTTGAATGGACTCTGGTTTGAATAAACCAGCTATAAGAAGACAATCAGGGAAATTTAAATGCAAGTTGAATGTTAAAGAATATTAGGAAATTATTATTTTTGTTACATGTAATAATGGTACTGTGATTATGTCAGAAAACGTGTCCTTTTTGTTTAGTGATGTATGTAAAAATTATGTAAGAGTGAAACATGGGGGCATGCCCTTATGCCACAATTCAGTGAGACACTGGCATGCGGACCACATAAAGCCCAAGGATCAAGGTTCACAACTCAGGGGTGGGGTAAAAAAACAAAATAGACAACTAAGCAAATAAATGCCTCTTCCTCCTCTCCCTTCCTTCCTTCCTCTCTTAAAGAAAAAGTGAAATATAGTTTCTATAATTCATTTCAAAATATTTTAAATAATTAAGCAAATAAAATGAAATTATTCTAATTGTTAAATTCAGATTATGGTTTATGAGAGTTCCTTCAACTGTTTATTCTATTTCTCAATATGCTTGAAATTTTTAAAAATAAGTGTTTTAAAATACAGATTTTTTTTCATACATACAAAAGCTGAAGGAAATTATTACCAGAAGAACTACAATATAGTAAATGCTAAAGGAAGTCTTTTAGGCAGAAAAAAAAATCACCAGATAAAACCTGTATATACACAGAGGAATGAAGAATACCTGAAATGGAAAATACATGAGTAAATACAGAATTTTTTACTTACTTTTAAATTAACTTTAAGAGATAATTGATTATTTTTCACTTGGACCCAGAGTAGAGATTAAACCTAACTCTAGCAGATAGAAAAATTAAAAGTTGTCACCAATTATGAATGGGCGATCACAGACGAAAAATTATATTTTCACTTCTCGAAATTTGGAGGCTCTGGTAAGTCTGGTCTTTAGTATCCTCACGACAACAACTGTCTTGAGTTGAGTGATGACTAGTCTTGATCTCTCTTTATAAAGGGGAAAACTACAGAATAATGAGATTGTCCTTTGCCTTCTTGGACAAAGAGAATAATTTTTATAGTTAGAAGAAAATCAAAAGAAAAAAAGAGGCCTTAGAAGTACAACAAAAGAAAGACCAAAGAGAGGCACCAGAAATGTTCCACCTGCAAATTCATGGCTGAGCTAATGGACACACCAGGCTTGAGAAGCAAAATGGCTTCTGACAGTAGTGCAAGCCCTTCAGTGAAAACAAGTTTTTTTTTTTTTTTCCTATCACTATGTCTGCAATTTATTTTTAAAAAATATTTGAAATCAGACGAAGCATTGAAAGTTTAATATGTTCTATTTGGGGTTTACAGGAAATACTGCTTTATCTATTTTTTCTTTTAGTAAATGTCTTGTGGATTGGAATAGATGGTACATGTTCACTAGCTAAAGGTTTGTTGTTTTTGTGAAGGTGAGTGTCAACACTTTCAAAAGAGGGTGGTGGTCACTTTAAAAAGGACATTTTTGAAATGTCTTTTTGGAAGACTTTACAACAGTGAAGAAAGCATGTAGGGTCAGCAGTTATTTCGATTCTTGTTTTCAAATTTGGAAATTTGCTCTTCTGTAAGATGGCCATAAAATTTGTGGATTTCTTTAATGTTGAGGTTTGGATGGAAAATTACACTAGTATTGCCTTAGAGAGTGAACCCCCAGAAAACCCTGTGTCTGGTACCATTCTCTGCACTTGTGAATGATGTAAGGAAAGCATCACAGAGTCTTGTGCTGTGTCTGTCACTCCACTGCTGCAATCTTATCATGAAGAAGCATGGATGCACACATTTGAAAGTATTTCCCAAGCCCAGTTGACTGTACTTGCATATATAAAGAAAAAGAGAATTTTCCACACCTTGCCAAAATGAAGATGATATCCCACAGCTAACCTCATACTTAATGGTGAAAGATTGAATGTTACTCCCCTAAAATGAGAAACAAGACAAGGTGGTCTGCTTTCATCAATTCTACTCAACATTCTATACAAGGAATTCTACACAAGGAGTTTATGCAAGAAAAGGATGTAAGAGGCATCCAGATTAGAAAAGAAGAGGTCAAATTATCTCTATTAGCAGATGACATTAGCAGATTTCATATTTTAAAAGCCATAAAGAATTCACAAAAAAACTGCTGGAGCTATTAAATGAGTTTAGAGACATTGCAAGAAACCTTGTAAGATCAATATACAACATCAACTGAATTTTTATACACTTACAATGAACACTCCAAAAATAAAATTAAGAAAACAACTCCATTTACAACAGACTCAAAAGGAATAAAGTAGGAATACATTTAACAGGAGAAGCACAAGCCTTGTACACTGAAGGATATAAAGCATCATTGAATAAAACTAAAGGAAACCTAAATATTTAAGAAGACAGCCTGTGTTCATGGATTTGAAGATTTAGTATTATTAAGATGTCATATTGATCTACAGATTCAACAAAATTCCCAGTAACATCCTAGCTGGTTTTTTTGCAGAAACTGTAAAGCTGAGCCTGAAATTCATATGGAGATTCCAGGAATTCAGAATAGCCATAACAATCTAGGGAAAAAAGTTAGAGGACTCACATTTCACAATTTTAGAAAGCTGAAATAGTTGACACTCTGTGGTACTCACATAGGATAAGCATATAGATCAATGGAACAGAATTGAGAGTCCAGAAGTAAATCCTTAATGTCTATGGTCAATCGACTTTTGACAAGGGTGGCAAGACAATTCAATGGAAAAAGAAAAGCCTTTTCAGCAAATGTTGCTGTGACAACTGGATATCCACATGCAAAAGAATGAAGTTGAATCCCTACCTAACATCATAGACAAAAATTAACTCAGAATGGATCAAAGATCTAAATGTAAGAGCTAAAATTGTCCTAGAAACATAGATGTAAATCTTGATAACCCATGGATTAGGCAACGATTCCTTAGTTTAAACACCACCAATGTTGCAAGTTGGAAAAAGAAAAATTTATGAATTAGATCTTACCAAATTAAAATACTTTGTAATTCAAGGGATACGATCAAGGAAGTATAAAGAAAATCCACGGAATGGGGAAACATGGAGATCACATATTTGACAAGGAACTTGTTAAAGAACTTTTACAACTTAATAACAAAAAGACAAAAAATCCAGATTTTAAATGGACAAAGAATCTGAACAAACATCTCTCCAGAGAAGATATACAAATGAACAATAGCACATGGAAAGACATTCAACACCATTAGCCATCAGGGAAATGGAAATCAAAACCACAATGAGTTACCACTTTCCGCCCACTAGAATGGCTATGATAAATTTAAAAAGACAGACAATTACAAGTGTTGTGAAGGATATGGAGAAATTGAAATACTCACACTGCTGAGGTAATAGAAAATGGTGCAGGAACTTTGGAAAACAGTCTGACAGTTCTTCAAAGGGTGAAACATAGAGGTACCATATAACCAGCAATCTATGAGCAAGAGAATTGAAACATGTTCACACAAAACTTTGCACACAAATGTTCAAACAGTATTATTTATAAGAGCAAAATGTGTGGTACTGTAATGTCCCCCCAAAATTCCATATCTTAATAATGAATATAAAAATTATATACAAGTGAAATGTCATTTTGCCTGAAGTTTATTTTAAAATATTTTAAAACAAGTGAAGCAAATACAGCAAAATTCTTACCCATATGTCCAGAAACAGATAAAACATTTACTTATTTATGTGGTCTACGAAATTGATACTAAGTCAGAGTAAATATCTCAAAGTAAGAAAAGATAAAATAAAATGATAAGAATTAAACTAGTAAACTTTCAAACACATATAACTCTTTGTCTTGTGGTCAGGAAGTATAATTCCTCTGTTAAGAAACATTTCTTGAAACAAAAGAGTTACAAAGGGAAAGTATGCTACTAATCTAGAACTAATTTTCCAAATTAATCAACGCCAGTGAGAGGGAACCAGGGATTAAAGGAAAAATATAATCAATAATAATAAATGCCTCATCTTCTCAGGGTGAAGTAGGAAGGAGAGATATAAATAATGTTGAGTTCTTGAAAGTCAAAGACAGGTTCTAACATGTTTGGAAAATCATTCAATGGGAAATAATAGAATAGAAATTTGAAGTAGAATCTTCAATCACACTAAAGAGTAAGAAAAAAAACCAAAAACTGAACAATAAGAAACATGCTTGTTTGAGCTAAAATTGAGGGAATAAAATAAAGGAAGCAATAGGAGATCATACCAAACAGAAAAACATGTTTAAGGATAGAAGAAATGAAGAGCAAATAAACTATAACAATAAATACAAATGCACTTATTTTCCTTATTGAAAAGCAAAAACTCAGACTAGGTTAAATGATTTTTAAAATCTAGTTATTAACTATTTATCAGAGGAATACCTAAAATAATTTGATACAAAAATTAGTGATACAATATGAGCAAAGTTACACCTGGAAATTTCAAATAAAATTAAAACAGTAACATCATATTAATTTCAAAGTCGACTATAAAACCAAAAGCATTCAGTGAAATATAAAGGGATATTTCATAATAATTAAGGCTAAAATTACAAAGACTACAACACTATTATTATTATCCTTTATCTATGGAACTAAGTAAGTTTTTTTTAATAATGCACAAAATTTTTAAAGACTATTAGAAATATACAAATAACTACTAAACCTGCAATCATATGGGAAATTTTAACATCTCTCTCTCAGAATTTTATAAGATCAAGTATAAATGTACAGAAATGGATTTAAATAGTGCATTGAATAAACTTGCTTTTAATAAATATAAAGAGACTATTATACCCTGAGTACAATGTTTTCTTAAATGTTCTTAGAACACCTCTTAAAATTGATCAACCTCAAAGAAAAGCAAAACCATCTAAAACTGTACATCCTATGTGCATAATTTAAAAATAACACAAGAAATTAACAATTAAAAAGTAAATGTGTATTTTTAAATATCCAGAGGAATTCTAAATTGAACTACAGATAATTTGAAAGTAAAGGAAAATGACCCAAACCTAAAAAACACAATGAAAACCAAACTCAGAGGAAAATACATATCTTTAATTTACTACTAAAGAAGAAATGCTGAAAATACACAAGTAATACATCAACTAAAAATGAACTAGAAAAACTGAGTGAGAAGTCAGAAGAAAATATAATGAAGAAAACAATTTGAATGTAACAGAAATTAATCTATTAATTTTGAAAACATGAAAGTGAGCATGATTAGTAAAAACAATGACTTCCTTTAAAAAATAGTAAAGTGACTGTATAAAAATCTCCCAAGGCTGACCAAGAAAAAAATACCACAGAAGTAATGATAAAGTGAATGCAGAAGTGACTTTTCAAGTTATAAGAAAATAATACGCACAACTTTGTGCCACTGAAAAACACATAAAGTGGATCATTTTCTGGAAAACTATAAAAATGAAAAATTGATTGCAAAAGCAACAGATACGATAACTAGAACAATAGTCATAAAAGAATTCAAAAAAATGTTATCCAAGATCAATCACCAAAATATGATTTTAAAACTTGCCTTCCCTCAAATGTTAGGAAATGGGTAATTATTGCATTGCTTAAATTTCCAGATTATAGAAAAAGACGGCACCTTATCTAAATTTGGAAAAGTTTTGTAACACATGTACTAAAATCTGATGAAGAAATTGAATCTCACTTATGATTTTAGATGCATATATTCTAATTACTAGCAAATCAAAATCAGTAGTGCAATAAGAGAGCAAGACATCATAATCAAGTAGGTTTTCATTCAGGAAAGTAAGAAAGTGTCAACATAAGTAAATTCAGTACATTAACTGGCTATGTGATATTTTAAAAACTTTTTAATTATCCCATTAGATGCTAAAAAGGACACTTGATAAACTTCAACAGCCATTCCTAACTGTAAAACCAGGGAAACCTAAGAATAGAAACATCTTTTTCAATACAAATGTATATATCAGAAACGAACACAACATATAAACATTAAAATCAAGACCAAGACAAGAATGTCCCTGCATCCCCATTGTTCTCAACATTTCGTCTGATGCAATGAGACAACAAAAAGAAACAAATTAGAAATATTATAAAGGGAAAACAGATGATACAACAGCCTTCAAGCAATTCAGATTAACAATTAGAATTAATGAAGGATTCAGTGAGGTGACCAATTATAAGCTATACATAAAAACAGTCAGTCACTTGCCTTTACAACAGCAATAACATATTGTCAAGTGTAGTGAAAAAATCTCATTCAACATAACAATAAGAATTGTTCTCATTCACAGTAACAATAAAAATTAGGCAATACCCAGGAAAAAAACATGAGATAACAAGGATAAGATTCATAAATTACAAAATTCTAATAAAGGACATGAAAGCTCCGAGTCCTGGTATGCTCTGGTGGAGCAGAGGTTAGGCCAATCAGTCAATCACCTCCGAAGGAGTACAGGCCACATACCACCGGGTTCAAGTCCCAGGGTGGGTGGGGGTGTGTGTGTGTGTGTGTGTGTGTGTGTGTGTGTGTGTGTGTGTGTGTGTGTGTTTGGGAGGGAAACAACCAGTGTGATGAAGTAAAAAAAAATAAAGTGCTTCCTCCTTCTCTCTTTTCTGCCTGCACCTTTCCTTGAAACAAAAAATGAAAGAAAGACGATAATCCTCTAGGGAGGCTAATTTGTTAAAGATATGCGTCTCCTTTTAAAAATATTTATAATAGTCTCCAGAGATCATTTACATAATGGGATTTCATTCAAAATTCTTAGCTTTAATTTGTTTAATCCTTGGAACGACTTTTTATCCCTATTTTATAGATGGGGACATCAAGATACAGCAAGGAAAGGTGACTTGTCCAAGGTCATATAGCTAGAAATTAGCACAGCAGTAACTCATACACAGCCTTCCCTACTTCAAAGCCCATGCTATTTTTTATGTTTCGATATGTAGATGCTTTCCGCATTGTTTGGCTACTCACTTTTTGTCATAATCTTTGCAGATATTTTCTACTGTCTGTAATTTTTTTTTTTAACCTTTGTTTCTGGTGTCTTTAATTCCCACACAAATTTAATAATATTTTTATGCAAACAAAGATGTTTAGTTTTTCCTTGTTATTTCCTGATCCTGATGTCAAACAAAAAAAGGCCTTCCATCCATGATTAAAAAAAATAAAGGGGCACCCTGGTAGAGTAGTGGTTGGATCCACTGCCTCCGACTGAGCACAGTCCACACACATCCCAAGGACCTGGGTTTGCCTCAGTCCTGGGGGTTTGGGGGAACAACCAAGATGAACAACTCAACTGAAACAGATAATCAATGCCTCTTCCTTCTTCCTCCTCTCTCTTCCTGCCTGCTTGCCTACCTGCCTTCATTTCTGCCTGCATGTTTCCTTAAACAAAGCAAAAGCAAAACAAAACAAAAAAATCTTTCCTATCTATTTCGTCTGATACTTTTCAAATTTCATTCATTAGAATATAACATTATTAGAACTGAAAAATAACTAATCCTCTCATGGGGGAAATTTTTAAAACTTAAAGAGTTCACTATGACCGCCCTCACTTCCTGTTGCACACTCGCTCAGTTCACCCACCCGACAGTAACTCACATCCAGATAGCTGGAAACAGCAAATAGAGACTGGGATTTTACAGTGAAAATGACCTCTGTTGGTTTCATCCTCTAAGCACAGCTCAAATCAGAAAAACTGGACCATTGGTCAACTTAGCGTATTATATATATTTGTAAACGTAGGATGGTGCACTCCTTAAAACTGTATAATGTTATGATGCAAAGCTCCTTCAATACTATTAAAAAAGAAAAAGAAAAACATGATCGTTCTTAAATAGAAAGTTGTTTCTGTTACTTTGTTTGTTGTATGCTCTTGTAAATGCACATCAATTAGAGAGCCAGCTCCTTCTCTGACATGGTTCAGTTTTGACCAGCTCCCCCCTTCATACGTTCCTAGTTAGTAACATTCAGCTTCAGAGAGATTGTAATGTTACTGAAAGAACACCAAAATACAATTCTGAATACCATTAATCCTTCTCTTCTCCAGCCCTCCACAGGACAATCACCTCTCTATTTCCTTCATTGCTCCCCATCTATAACCTACACATATTTCAGTCAATCCGAGAAGTAATTACTTTTATTCTGGGAGCACCACAAACCAACACTTCTTTCCACTAGACACAAATATCAATTAAGTACATAGTTCAATTTAGGATTGAAGTGCTGAAGAACTGCCCACGAGAAGAATCAAAAAATGACTCAGTCCTAGTCCTTAACAGGACTTTTAAGGAGGAGAGGAAAGCAGCATCCCTTCAAACAGTTTAAATTGTCCTATTTTTCATTTTTGGAGCAATTTTCTTGGTGTAAAACTTAGGTAAAAATCTGCAAAAATATTTTTAATAAAGAAAATGGCATTCCATATTGCTCGGCAGTCCAAAAGATTTTTAATCAGATTAATATGACCATTTGAAGACTAGCCCTTGGATAATAATGACAAGCACATTCAAGGTGAATGATTAATTCCACAAAAATAAGAAGCTTTGCTCTTGTAACTGATTTTCCTGGGGGGCATACAATCAAATTAAAAATGCATATATTGACAGAAAACACACATGCCCCAAACAGTGAATATCTGATTTCACTAGAGAAATCATCAAATAATTCCACCTATATAATCACTGGTTTTCAAAAACATAAAATGTAACAAAATCCACTATCCAGGCAAATATAAGAGAATTCTCCTAAACTAATATTACATGACGATATTTTTTTATCTTGAGAAATGGTGCATCTTTTAATGCTCCAAGTTGTGTTATTCTTAACTGCTTTTCACTTGAATCTATGCATGTGTATATGTGTGTACATACATGTATACGATACATCCACACAGAGACAAATGCCCACATACCTGATACAAACAAGGGGGCTGGTCCTTGACTGGCCTGTCTTCTTTCTCTTATTAATACGACATCTAGTCACACACCAGAGTCTATAATCTTGAACTTTGAAAAACAAAATACATTCATCAAGATTTGAAAAGTAATTCCCAAGAAATGTATTCCTAAATCCTTTAAAATAAATTAAGAGTCCAAGAATAAGAATTCAAGGAGATTTAAATTTGAATTAGCTTAACTACTTTTGACAAGTTTACACATGAAAGACACCAAGATTGTATGTACTATTGCTGTTTTAAGAAGTTTCATTCTGTCTGTCTATATAAAAAGTTTCAGCCAAAGTTAAATCGTTAAATCAATCTCCTCTACTGATTTTCAACATTAGACAAATACCCAACCCTATTTTTTTTTTTTGAACCCTGCTTTCAGCCTGACTTTTTCCCCAATTGAAATTCAGGACCTCAATGGTTGGTTTTTCTTGGTTCTAAATGTTGATAAAAAAGGGTTTTCTCCACTCCCTCAATTTGATGTGACAGGCTTCTGACATGAATAATGGAAGCATTTCTTTCACAGGCAAATCAACTTAATTTAGCAAGCCTTTATACTCTCAGTAGGCAAGCCACAGTCCCGGAGATTCCATGAGAGCCTTTAAGTTAGAAGAAATCTTTAGAATTTGCAGAAAATGTATAAAGTAAACAACACTTATTTTGTCACAATACTTGAATAACTTTTATACAGGAGTTACAGATGAATATATTACTTCCTAATCAGATTTTGATTTACAAGTAATTTGTGATGAACCTTCTAAGCTCAAGAGAAACTAGCTCTCAGTAAGAAAAATAAGAGAAGTCTCTACACAAATAAATTTTAAAACTTGCAGATTGAAAACAAAATAAAACAAATAGTTGAGAAAACAAAAACCAAACATCTTCCTTGCTCTGCCTGCCCCGCAAAAAAGACAAGTGAAAATCGAGGTATATATATATATATATATACCTTGTAGGGCTGAGTGGAGTTTATAAGCATATGAGAAAAACTATTTTGAACAACCCTTTTAAGAAAAACCTTGGAGAACGGAAAGGGCAGCATTTCCTAGCCATTGGATTAGAAGAAATAGATCCTACAGTCATTTCCACTTGTAAATTCATGGCACAGTTATTACCCTGAGAACATTTCAGAACAGAAAGAAGACATGTTAATAATGCATAAGTGAAAGAGGGAAGGGACTCATAAGAATGAACTTAAGATACATGTCTTCTGAATTGGCCACTGAGAAATGATTAAAAAGATGAAGGCAACTAGCCTTGGAAAGTAGCAGATTTTGCAATAAAACAGTCTCTTAACAGATTATGGTGGCTGGCATTTGCCCTCTCGCCTTTGGTATCATTTATATAGGGGGATGACTAGAAAAAAAGCAAAGGACACAGGACTGGGAATCTGGAGAGCTGTTCCTGGCTCAGCCATAAAATTTCCTATGTGATCTGGGCCTCTGATTCCTCCTCTGTTCATTAAGTAGAAGCAGGTGATCACTAAGGTTCCTTATGATTCTATAATGCTCTATACCCATAACCTGGTGTCAAGTCAAATGAGTAGTGACAAAGGTACTGAAGTATTACACATAATTCGTAAATCTTAAAGAAAGCTTACAACTCTGCCTCTGACAGCTTCCATAATTTACTCTTTCCAGATGTATCAAAATGGGCTTGCATGAGCAAGGAAAGCCCCAGCAACTGAGAGTTTCTTGGAACAAAACGAGTTCATTTTATTCTAAATTATTTTTCTTATCATTAACTTCTGAGAATATTTATAAAATGGGAACTAATAATTGAGAAGAAAATTTTACCTAAATGCACACTTTTTTCAGTACTTAATGTATTACAATTTTCAGCATACAAATAAAAATATAATTCTGTCCCAATAGTAAACTCTTTAAATAAAGACAGATACTGTCTTACCGTTATTTAATTCTTTTCTGAAGATACACTGGAGTAAAAAAAAAAAAACAAAACTGTATGCCTTAATATCAGAATTTTCAGGTTATATTTCAATCTCAATTCACATTGTTAAGATTCTAGGATTCATAAATTAGGAGGTAACTAACTGTCCCGGTTTTTTTTTAAAGGTATTCTAAACCCTTAACTACAGTGAACTATTTTGACATAAATATTGTTTCAGAGAATAAAGAACCATTTTTTTAAATACACACTCTATACATCTTCAAACTCCCTCCTCCTTCTCTCTCAAAATTAGCTAATCTGCCAATTAAGGGTTCCAACAATTACAAATGTCAAGGAAGGTAGAAAGGAAAGAAAACGAGAACCTAGTCAAGGTAAAAGAAAATCCTTTTACTTTAAAGGGGGTCCACCATTAACCTCTGAAGAATTCTCCACCTTGACGGGTTTGTTATTCCCAGTCTTGACCCCTCCCACCTTCTTTCCCTATTATAATTGTTAGGTCAGTTAATTGGCTGATTAAGGATAGCCTGGAATTTTTATTAACTGGCAATTAGCGTCAGACCCAAGGCATATAGGAGCCTTTCTGATTGGGAGTGTCACTTGAGTTACAAAGATTAATAAAGTCAGAAAGGGTTTTAAAGTCTTTTGGTTAATTTAGTCTTCTTAGATATAAATTGAATATTTTTAGCATAATTCACAGCTTTAACATCATCTCAGCTGCTTTCAAACCAAACTACATTTATTCATGGCTGCAATCATTTGGTTTTCAAACAGTAAAATCTATCTATCTATCTATCTATCTAACTATCTATCTAAACAGATAGATAGATATCGCATAATCATAAGCCAGAGAGGTGTTCTCATCTGCTATAATGACTATACTTATAGTTTATTCACAACATTTATTTTCTTACTATCCTGCTCTATATCAACAGAAGACCCAATTTCCCCATTCTAAAAGGCGTAGGATATATGACACGCCCTAACGCTATCGGTCAGGTAAAATCCTCTCAGTAGCTTTCCATAGCTTCTCTAAGATATACTGGCAGTTAGGAAGATGCATTACGCAAGGTAGCCAGTTATGGGCCAAGCAAATGCTCCCTTACAAGCCAAAAGCAGTTTACATAATTACGAGAAATTCCTATACTTGTATTAAAATTACAATCCAATGAAGCAGAATTGGGCATATCAATAATAATACGGACAAGAGGCTACACAATGCATATGTGGATTGGGAGAGAAGTTTGAGGCAAAAAAAGCAGCATCACGTAATAGAGCCAGGAGATCAGATATAGTCCAAGTCAAAATCCTACCTCTACCAGGTACTTAAAAGTATGCCACTGGATTAGTTATTCAGCCTGTATGAACCTTGCTTTTTTCATGTGAAGAATGAAGATTTAATGGAAGGATTACAAGATAGTGTATGGAAAGAGTTTATCTCAGTGCCTGGCACATAGTAAGTGTCTAATAAACAACAGTTATTATTGGCATGGCTATCTTTCCTCTTTCGATTAACTGGCTGGTTGAGTAAACCAACAGGCTTATAGGAATGTTTATTATTCTGTAGATACAGACTGAGAACTTGGGAAAACCTATAGGACAGAGATCAGACAGCACAGAATTCCAGTGCGTGAAAGGTTTGACCATGGTAAACACAGGATTGGGAAAACACAACACAACATTCCTGGGAACTATGTCTAAGTCAGGATGACAGGACATGGGGGCGGGAGGGGGGGGGCGCATGAGGCCTATACAACTCCTGAGGAGTAAGGCACCAGGCAACTCAATATCCCATAGGTAAACAGGTGAAAACTGCACAGAGCCAAACTGCACAGGTTTTAATCTCTGATGTTACTAGCTGTTTGACTTTAGGCAGTGGAATTAACCTCTCTGTGCTGCAGTTTCTTCCTTTATAAAATAGGGGACAGTAATAGGTCCTAATTTATCATGCATGCTATAAAACTTCAATGAATAAATATTTGTAAAGCAGATGAGTATATGGCAAAAATGAATTTTATCTAGTTTTGTTTAATTTGATTAATAAAATTTAAACATAAGAGCAGCATTCACTTTGCCTTCATGTCATTGGTATCCTGCCCTTCAAATAGCAAGTGTTTAGAAGACATGAGATACTCAATCTTTGTACCAGCTTTGCAAAATGGCGATGAGATGGCAGGTTCAGAAAGGTCAGATGGTGGTGAAGCTTGGAGTCCAGAATCAGTTTTCACTTTTCATATCTACTGGTTTAATATATGTGTTTGACATATAGGTATCCATCACCTTTGTTTGTCCTTTATATGAAAGGAAAAGGGTAGGGAGCAGGTCTAGCAGTGGACAAAATTAGAAAGGCAGTCAAGCCGATCTTTGAAAATTCTCTCAGAACTTCCCCTCATTTCAGAAGCTGTTTTCTCCTTTCCCTCCAACATGCAAGAGTTAAACCCACTCCTTCAAAAGAGCTCCAATTGGAAACACAGAATGTTAGAGCTAAAAGGTCTGTCTTGGAGTTTTTTGTCCTCACATTTAAGATGAAGTCACTGGTGCCCATGGAAGAGAAGTGACTTTAAGCAAATGATCAAATTCATATTTTTTCCCAACCTTCCAGATTCACTATCAAGTTGTATTTAGAGAAGAACAAGTACAGCTCTCATCCCAACATCTGCTGTTTGGATCCTCTGTAGACTGGCATGCCTTCCAAGAGTTCAAGCCAAATGCCACTTCATCAGTTCTGCTGTACTGTTTGCACAGGGCATTCCAATGCAAATCGAGTGTCTTGGTCATGTTCTTGGTCTTGTTTTTCCCCCAGATTTGCATCTCTAATATATGCAAGTGCTGCACAGTCCAAGGATATGGAGGGAAAAAACTACATAGGAAAACGCTGCCCTTTCACAGTTCTGTTTTCCCAGTGAAAATTTAGTTACTATGGCAAGTTTCACCAAAGTAGCAGTTTTACTACAATTGTGAACCTGAAAGAATGTTAAGCATATAACCAACGAATAAGTGATGTCAAACACATGTAGTAGCATGGAAACAAAAAGGAGGGAGAATTTAGAGATTCAAAAAGGAAAATGTACCTGGCAACTGTAGTTGATAACACATGGTATATGTCACTGGTAACACGATGTATATTACATAATTGAAAATTGCTAACAAGAGTACAACTTAAATCTTCTCACAAAAAAAGGTGACAGATAATATGAATTAAAGTCCATTGTGGGGTAGGTGGGAATCCTTTCATCATGTATACAAAAGCATCAAGTTGTACGCTTTAAATATCTTACAATTTTATTCACCACTTATACCTAAATAAAGCTGGGGGAGGAGAAATATATTGTCCAGCCCAACCTGCACTCATCTTACATGAGGAGACTGAAGTCCAGAGAAGGTAAATCAGAATGCTATTTTGGGCCAGAAAAAGGTTGAGAACCCAGTCTCTGGACTTCTGATGCAGAGTTCCCCCTACCCCCACTGCACAATTTTATTCACACGCTTCAGTTCATGAGAGTCCTTCAGTAAAAAATATATGACTTGAAGTGGAAGAGAATCATGTTATTATAGGGTGCATTAATGGGATTTAATCTAACTTAAATTCACAATCCCCTCTGTTAAACATACTGCTTTCTTTTCATGGACAGAAAAAATACTATAATTTCGGTTTAAAACTTTACAGAAATTCTCAGTATGGGAGAAGGATGTTGCTAGAAAATGCTAATAATAGGTCAAAATAGCACTCAGACCCTCTATATGTCAGAACAGAAACTCCCTAGAAATATTTACTCAGCCCTCAACCTTTTATCATTTGAAAATGCTTGCTTGTATTCCATTAAGAGGAGGGTTTCTTTTTAGAGAACCATACTGCATTTAGAGAAGTCCAATCATATAGCAGTTTAATAGTACATTTCTTCCCCGAATTTTTAGTTATTCGCTGATCTTTATTTGCCAATGAAAACCTTACATTAACATTGCAGTGTGGAAGAAAATGAATAACATTTCTTGCTATGTTATAGGTCAATAGTTAATGCAGCCCAACTTTCAGTTCTCTCCCATTAAAACTGCTTATTTGCCTCATCTCGATGTATATCAAATGGTAATAAGATACGGAATATATAAGGTTGTGACCCATGCCAGTAGGTTTTGCTGTTTCTAGGGTTTTCTTGTTAATTGGTTGCATTGTATGTCAGATCTGATTCTTCCATGCCATTGTTAAGGCTGATGATTCTTCAGAACACCACTGAAAGAGAACTAGAAGGAGTTTCACCAAAACAAGGAACTAGAAGCAAAATTTCCTAAGGGTAGAGCAATGGTGTTCACTTTTATGGTTTGGAAAATAAAATGCATTCGCATCCTGTGAAACTTGTTGAGTTTGAAAGACTGTTTTGCCAGGAAAAAAGAAGAAAAAACACAACTCAATTTGAAATTCTGCACTGATTTCAGAGGTTTCAGGTTAGAACACATTTCTGGAAATAGAAAACTAACTAATATGAAGAAATTACTCTTGCCAACATCAAGTAATGACTTGCCCCATGAGTTATGTGAGCTTTGCTTTACTTAATAAATGTTCTTTTAGACTGTTTGATATGAAATTATTTCTGTAATTGAAATTATACGCTAATCTTTCCAAGTGGAGCTCACTTTTTGAACCAATAATAGAATAATTATTTTTCAAGGTGAATAATCCCTCCCTAACTCATCTATTGTTCGTGGTTGTATTTTTGTTCATTAAATTTCTTAACACAGAGCTAGCCTGCATATCCTCATCTCTCAGCACTTAAAGGATAGGGCTTGGAAGAAGAAGCCAAGCAGTGTTTAAACTATGTAAGGACACAGGCCAGGAAGTCAGAAGACCTTGGTTGAATCCAGCTCAACCATTTATTAGACCAAAGGACTGTGTGCAAATCAGTATATCTTTCTAGATCTCGGTTTCTTTACCTGTAATGATGTCAGATAAAGAAACGACAAGAATCAAATATAATCACCTATGCAAAAACACTTGGTAAACTGTAAAATGCTAGACAAAGCTGACAATTCATAATTATAATTAAGTGCCCACTGTGTCCCCCTACTGAAGTGGACAGTGGAAATTGTAATCCGTAGCTCTATAACAGAAAAGCCCCACATCAAAGAACATAATTTTAATCAAGTAATCAACTATGGCTAGAATTCTGGCTTGAGACACTGGCACCAAGGGACACATTGTGGGAAAATGCAAACTAGTTTCACCCTAGACTGGCTCAGCGAGGAAAATGTGTGCAGAAAACTCCTAGTGATCAGTGAACTTCAATTCTGTTAGGATCTATTTCAAATTTGATCCTATATAATATGTTGGGAGGAACTCATTAGATTAACAGACATGAAAAATACTAATCCTTTGAGGCCCCATTCAGCTACCTCATGTATAATCAGCCCCTGAATATCTCCAATTAAAATTAATCTTTCCCGAGTCTGTGCCCCAAGGACAAGTGATACACCCCTAGTATGGCACTCATTCAAAATGAGAGTTTGTGTGTATATGTGTGTATATACATACATGTGAGTATATATGCTTGTGTACTGCCTCACAACAAGAGTATAATGAAAGCTCCTGAAGTCAGGAACCATGTCTTTAGTCATCATATATCCTTCCTAGCATCTAGCAGATTGCCTTACATCAACAGTAGCTGCTGAATAAGTACTGCTGACCGTTACAAGGGATGAGAATTGTACATTCACTGTTCAGAGACGTATTCCCTGTCTTCCTTTGTCCCCAAATTACCTCCCTTAAGCTTTATGGTATCATCTTCATTACTGAATCCTGTAGCTTCCGGAACAAACCCATATAAGTAATAGCTGACTCTAAGCATATTTTTGAAAAAATGGAAAAATCAGTACTTGGTATAAGAATCATCACTTTTCTCAAAGCAAAGTGGATGACGATCCAAGGTTTGGCAACAGGGATTCTCATTCTGGATGGAGCTGAGTACGGCAATGTTGTTTGATCCCTCAAACAACACTGGTCAGTACACTTGAATTATCACAAACCTCCATTCCCATTGGAGGTTAGGTCCATCAAGGTGAGTGTTGTCTAATCCCGGAGACACTAGTCTCATGTGCTTACTGAGCATGAGAAATATGTGGAGTCTGCATTGAGATATACCGTAAATATAAAACACACAGCAGATTTAAAAGATTCAGCACAAGATTTCTAAAGCAATATGAAATTTCTATAATTAAAAAACATTTTAAAGGAAAGGCACAGGCAGGAATGAGGGTGAGCAGGCAGGCAGGAAGAGAAAGGAAGGAAAAACACTTATGTATTTTATTTAGCTGTTCATCTTGACTGTTCCCCCAGGACTCAGGTCTCAAACCTGGATCCTTGGGATGTATGTGGATTACGTCCAGTGGCCTTACCTGTTAAGCCACCAGGGCATGCCTCAGCAATTTTAATATTGAGTGCATGTTGAAATGAAAATAGCTTGGATAGGGGCCTGCCTTAGTAGAGGAGCAGTTTGATCAGCTGCCTTCCACCAATACAGTCCACATGCATTCCAAGGACTGGGGTTCTCATCTTGGGGCCAGGGGGAACAACTAAGCTAAACAACTAAATAAGATACAATGTTTATTCCTCCTCTCTCTGTCTGCCTGTCTGCCTGCCTGCTCGCCTTCATTCCTGCCTGTAACTTTTCTTTTAAAAAAAAGAAAAGAAAAGAACTTGATATATTGGCTTAAACAAAATAATTATTAAAATTAATTCACCATTTTCTTTTTATTTTTTTTAATGTGGCTACTAGAAAATTCAGGATTACATATATGCCTTGTACTACATTTCCACTGTATAGCCCTAAAATTGGAACTCCACCTAAAAAAGAATCTATCCTTAAAACAGCCTACATGCTAAGAATGAGCATATCCACCATCTCCTCTTGAAGCCAACAGAACCCCCAAAACCAAAGAGCTCTAACACAAGGCACTGAAGAAGAGTACGTTTTCATCTCCAAAACATACGAATCCCTATCCAATTCCAGATGAAGGCCTTCCAAACACAGATGGGAAGTACAGCGTTTTCAAGAGTTACAAGTAAATAAGAAAAGTAATTCTTTAAGTTTCTGAACAACGAAACCTCAATACTTACTCACCTATGCTGACATGATAGCTAAAAAAACCGAAAGAGTAAAATAAAATCCAAAAGCTTTGCATGAGGTAGCACAGCGCCATGCATCCTAACAGTGTTGGTGGAATTGAATTGAATTTGGAAGAGGTTGTGTAATTGGATTTGATCTCTTTTTAAACTGAAGCCAATGAACCAGGATACGACCACACACAACCTAAAGCTCTCCGATAAGTCTATGTACTGAGTGCGAATTCTGTGCTCTTGGCCCTTTGTACAGTGACTAGAGGATCCTTGCTAACGTACAAGCTGCTACAGGGCAAACCTAGTAAAAACTTGACCTTCACTAGAATAAATATTTTCTTAGATCCACTTGTCACCTAAAGCAGGAGTGCTCCTGTGGCTTAGCACATGGAGAAAACATCCTAACAGCCTCTGCTACTGCAGACTCCTTTGGTAGTTAAATTTTATCATCCATGAGGATTTGGGCACCATGAATAATGCACAGATAGCACCTGAAATCGGAGTATTACCAAGACACTTTAAGAAAGAGGAAGAACTTGTCATTCAGTGGGGGAATCTTCTCACAATGCGTATGTACACTGAATCATCACGCTGTGCATTTTAAGTATCTTAAATTGTTATATGTGAATTATATCTCAATAAAATGGAAATAAAAATAAAGAGGCCATTTTTTAGGGAAAGGAAATACAAGTAGTGAAAGAACAGCCTTGTTAAACTGCCCAAAATTCCACTTAAAACAATAAAAGCCCAAAAGAAACATGAACAGGTCAACTCAGTTAATTTGGTGAAATATAAAAAGAAAAACATTCAACCCAGACATTTGGCATTGTGAAAACAGACTATGAAGTTGATAGGTCGATCTATTTTCGACATCCACAGACTTAATCTGCAGCTCTTGTCATAAAAGAGGCAAAATCCTCATCAGATAGAGTAAAATGGAGATGGTCACAGTGACTCAGAAACCTCTGTTCAAGCTGTACCCATATTAGGACTCTCTTATATGGGGTTGCTTTGAATGAGACCCAAATCTATTTATCCATTTTCCTAGTTTTCTTTATCACCTCCTTGTGCAGCATTGAGCAGTTTTTGAGGAGACAGCCACTATTACAATGTTGTCAAGGCCCTTCTCGTTTTCTAGTTCAAATCCTTGTTCATGCTGTTTGCTAAGTACTTGTTCCCTGTGACAGCTTTCAGCCAAACAGAACACACTGAATGCTGCATTCCACACCATTCTGTCCTGCTGGGCTCCGAGGGAAACAAGCTCTTCAAACTCCATCATGTGAACTTTTTACAAGGAACAATCTCCCTCAGACAATTCCATTCAGAGATACTATCCATGAAACTGGGACTTGGAGAAGGGGTGACATCACAGGCTTTCCCCCTCTGGCAAGGGTCATGACCACCAAAGTTGTATTTAAGAGGCTCCCACGTGGTTAGGCATATGATTTTCTTAATTATCTAACATTTCTCCCAACTTTCCCATAAGATTCCAATTTAAGAAATTCACAGTTAAACACAAAATTAGATACCGGTGTCAAGAAAACTTGGGATTTCAAGAAAGAGAAACTTGCAGCTAGAGCCTCTATTAGGAGTAGGAGGGTAAATGTAAGTCATACTATATAATGTGTGCCATATGCGGGAATTTTGCAGTGTATTTGGAGTCATAGAAACAAAAAGTATTATATTCAACCAAAAGCCTGGAAAAGCAAAAATGTGTGTGTGTGGTGGTGGTGAGGGCGGGGGGGGGGGGGGGGTGGGAGGAAGAAAAAAAAGTGAGAAAAATTAAAGACAGGAGATGTTTTTAATGTCTCAAATCAAGATTTGGAGATGAGAGCTTTGAAAATTGGAGAATTATTCCACTGAAATGGACAGTCAGCTTGTCTTCAGTTAAGTTAGGACAGGAGAGCAGCACACCAGGCTCTATTCTGAGGAATCTAGACTTGTTTTCAGAAATACCTATCCAGCAGTTCCTAAGGAATACTTTTGGATTCTCCTAAAAGATTGCTAAGGTAAGGGGAACAGCACCTGGGTCCAAGATGGCTGCCATTCCAACTCTTGCAACACTTGGGGCGTGTACACTCGGCCTTCCAAGTTCTGCTTTAGTCAAATGAGCCTACCCCCTCCTCTCTCTGTGTAACATTCTCCTGCTCAACTTATTATTAAAAAAAGAAGTCCCCAAATAAAGGAGCATTTGACTATAATATGCCCCTTAAGCATTTGAATTCTTTAAAAAATTCCTGACTTGCTGAGGAAGATGGACTCAAAGAAAAAGAGGTTAAGACGCTCTGTGCACACATGCGCTTATCTTAGAAGTGGTCATGCCATTCCCGTCAGATGAGATCACGGCAGTCCTTGTTTCAAAGGGTTCGCAAAGCTCTGGTGGTCAAACACTAGATTATCAAGATGAGAATATCTAAGGAAGAAGGTTATCCCCTCAACTGCTTAGTGGAATTAAATCGCAGATCAGAAAGTGCCCGAGCTGCTGGAGACCTTAAAGATTACCTAAAACAATTAATTCCTTTACTTCCTGTACCAAGTAAAAAAAGGGCTAACTCACTTAGTTTTTAGGAAAGTCAAGGCTTAAACCTGAATCCCCAAAACTTGCCATTGATGCCCAAGCCACCAGTCTTATCTACAAATGAGAAAGAATGTTGATAACTTATTACAAGCTATGCTTATTTGGGGAAGCACATTAAATGCTCCACAGAATAAAAATGCTCCTCTAAAGTTCTGTGTTGCACTTTCCTTTCCATAATAAAATTTTACGACAAAAATAACTTTTCATTAACAAGTATGAAAGTAATAGTGTAATGCTGGATGTTATTTTTTCAACCTACGTATATAATAATGAAGATTCTTATGTATCTCCTTAAGGAAGAGACCCATTAGGGATGAGACTTAATGGGTTATAGTCTGGTGGGACCGACAAAAACATAAATTGACAATTACAGTTTTGAGCCTGAAGTGGAAACTTTGGAGTGGGGAGTTTAACTGAAACTTGGAAGGGTAAAGAAGTTACAAAAAAAAAGTACAACAGGGCAATATATAGTCAGTGATTTTGTGGAGCATACTTGAAAGTTGCCAAGACAGTAAATCCTAAAGTTAATTTTATATGGTGATGGACTGTAGCTAGACTTATTGTTACTATCATTCCACAATGAATAGAAATACTGATTACGTTTTATATCTGAAACTAATAAAATGTCAATTGTTCCTCAATAAAACATTTAATTTATTTATTTTACTCTGGTTCCAGATCATCAGCCTGGGCCCTGGGGCTTTTCATGGTCTACATCTTAGCTGCCTCAACCACCTGAGTCACACAAGATGCACAAATAAACCATTTTTTTATTAAGCATAAAATAAAGTTAGAGGCACCAGGAAATATTAGGTAAACCCTGGGGTGAACTTTTAAGGGTGAGTAGGAATGAAATAAGAAAAAGGAGTTTTTAGGGCAGGCATTCAAGACCAAGGAAGCAACAAGGTAAAAGGGCTCAGAGGTCAGAGATGATAAAAGTTCTGGAAACTTCAAGTGGTCCAGTCAGGCTGGAGACTAGAGTGAGATGGTGATGGTAAAGGGTGACCTATGTTACCTGAATGCACAACTCCAACAGCATGCCCCAAATGAACACAACATAGTATACTTGCCATACTTCACAATACAAGTTTCCTAGCCCCCCTCTATCATCGATTTATCATTAAAAGGTCATACACAATATAACTAAGGGAGGCACAGTGAAATGAGCAACAGGCTGGAACCTGGTATGGGGTAGTAGTCTTGCTTTTTTGTCACCAGGTGAGATCAGTTGCCTCATTTTTAAAATGAATAGTTGATCTTGCCCTAGATGATCTTTAAGGTCTCTTTTGGCTCTGATTTTGGAAAGAATCTCACCAAGCATATGCTCTAGATCAAATGCAGAGCTGTAAAAGCCTCCACATTGGCCCAGTCAATTCTCCCCTGACCCTGACTCCATCGTCATTTCATAAAAGGCAAAGTGATCCAACTGATTTGAGCTCCCAGTTCATAAGTAATTTTTAGGATACAGTGATCTAATGGATAAAATGTTCAACTAGAGGTTAAGAAATTAGAATTTTGGGGGGGCTCCTATGAAAACGCAGACTGGATAAAGAAAATATGGTATACATACAGTGGAATATTATTAAGCCATAAAAAGAATAAAAACTTGCTATTCGCAATATGGATACACTTCAAAGGCATTATACTAAATGAAATAAGTCAGAGAAAGATGAATACTGTATGATCGCACTTCCATGTGCTATTTAAAACAAACTACCAAACAAACCAAGATCCTAGATAAAGAGAACAGACTGGTGGTTGTCAGAGGTTGGGGCAGGGGGGTCAAAAGGTACAAACTCCCACTTATAAAATCACTAAATCATGGGACTGTACAGCATAGTGATTATAGTAAATGACACTGTATTGTATATTTGAAAGTTACTGAGAGTAAGTCTTAAAAGTTCTCATCATAAGAAAAAGAATTTTAATGACTATAGTAATGGAGATTCACTAGACATTGCAATCACTTCACAATGTACACAAATATCAAATCATTATGTTGTACATTTTAAATTATGCCTCAATAAAAAGTATAAAAATCAGGAAATTTCAATTCATAACAAGTCTTTGTCTCAGTCTTCTCATCTGAGCTTCTAGACGGAAAATATATGAAATATGCAAAGTGATGATAAAGTGGGGGCTTATTCACTGCTTTCATATTCACTGTGCCCATATGGATCAGGCACTACACTAGACATTGTGAGAGGATTACAGAGATAAAAAAGAAATGAAGTCCTCTGACCTCACTCTGATATGTTCTTTTCCAATCCTCACGACCTATCTCTGAAACTTGCGACGGCTGTTCAGTCAGTCCTATAGCTGGAGTTCGCTGGAATAAAGCTCCCAAGCACAAGAAGCAGGAAGAAAGATAGAAGACATGGTTTATTTTGTTTCTTCAAGACTAATCCTCCAAGAGATACTGCAGATGGAATGGAAGGCTTTCTCAGCCTTAGAGAAGCAATGCAGAGCACAGGCTGGAAGTTACTTCCTACCTTGTATGGTTTGAGGCCTGGGTGTGAGTAAGTAAAGGCTTCCCAGAGAAAGTTCTGTCAAGATAAATAGTTCCACAACCCTGCTTAACCAAATGCCAATGTCCCCAGGAAACAGCTCCCTACAAGGATACCCTGAGTTGTCCCTATTCCAGAGTCCTGCTGCTGGACAAGTAGGCATCCTGCCAGACCAATCTTCCTAATGCACAGATTGGGTGGTGTCACTCTCTGCCCAGGAGAGAATCTCAAGTACTGGACGTGGCATTTAAGATCCTCTATAATTTGGCCCCTGACTCCCCTACCCAGCTCCTGAGATTCCCTTGAACCCATTTTACTGTTTTCCTCCTTCTCAAAGGTAGTTAGCATCTCTCTCCTACTGGGATCCCCTGTGCCTTCTCTTCCTACCCGTTTTTCTGGACCCAGTTCAAACGCTGTCTCCTTCAGAGGCAATGACCCTCTTGGCAAGGAGGGCCTCTGTCCTCTGAATTCCTCTGCGCAGCCTTTGGGTGCTTTTCATACAATTAAAAGTGCTCTCTCTGCTATATTAATTTATCTTCCAAGCCAGGACGTGTTCTTTGGGGATAAGGATTGCTTGTATGTTTTCTGTATATGCCTCTGTAAGTACTTGTGGAGTGTCTCACTGGCAAGTTTTTATTCTATCTTGAAGTCCATTTTATTTTGTTGAATTATTTTAATTCATTGACCAATGACAAGTCTACTCCAAAGATGACACTAATGAAGCAGAAATAATTCACTGATATGAAGTGAAAGGCAAAGTATTGCTCATATCTCTAATATTTTATGTGGTTTTGGGAGAACCTAGGGAGAGTGGGCATTTTAACCTTCCTCCCCGCCTTCCACATTCTCACTCCCACTTTCTTCTCAATTCCCATCCCACCCATTCTACATTTTTCATTATCTCCACTCCACCCCACCCCTATTCTGAACCACCGTAGTTTTCTGGGTGTCCCTAGGATTTCCATTTCCAAATCTTTTCTGCCCTCCCCATATTCTTTCAGATGTGAGGAAGTAAATCTTACATTATACCAGGTTGCAAAGTACATCCCTCAGGAACTCCAAGGCTGCCCTAATATCAACATGAGCACAACAGTCATAATTAATACACAATCTATGCTATCTAGACAAGTTTCAACTATATGGCAGTTGTTTCCAGATCAAACACAAGAAATTTTCATTTCTGAATTGATCTATTTTCTTATTTTCTGAAATATCATGGATTTTACTATTTGGCTGATTTTTGTTTATAAAAGAAAGGAGAAAATTTATAATCCTTAGGTGCCGAACACTGTGTTAGATATTTGAAATATAGGTGTCCTCTTATGTTCACAACGACCCTAGGACAATGACAGTTCCATTTTACAGATGAAAAACTAAGGTCGACAGACACTAGATGTCATGCAGTGAATATGTGGGGCTACGATTCTTTCGTTGTTCTTTTTAGTTTGTACTCTTTTAGTTACACCATGATGTGGCCTTAAATAAAACCCAGAAATTCATTCCCACCATTTCAGCTTCCACTTCAAAATAGAGATCACCAAAAAGATGTAACTACAGAAAACGTTAACTTTTTTTACATTCCTAAGAAAGAGGAGCACCACTGCGTGCCAGGAACACCATCTTTGATTCCAGGATCACAATCGTTGGCTTAGTTTTCCTAAAAAAGAGGGCACTGAATTGACTTAGAATGAAGTATTACCTATTCGACGGTCATAGTACCTCTTCATAATATCACATAATCACCAAAATCATCAACCGCTTTAGAAAATAAAACTTCACAGCCTAGTATGTTTTACTTCCATGTATTAGTTTCTTTCTGGAAATTAAGTGCATGGTACAGTGGCGTAAACAACTCCAAATTTCGTAAAGATGTCAACTTTTACATCGTGATACAATATAACTGAAATGGCAAAAATACGGCTAAAGCAAACCACCAAACAATAAAGGATAAACGTATGCTATAACCAAGTAAACAGCTGCTACTCTTCCCCTTTAAGGATTTTAAATAAGGTCACATTTATTCATTTAACATTTACTGAGCACCAACAACTGTGTCAAGTGCTGAGGAATATAACTGTGAACAAGATAAACCAGACTTCCCGCCTTGAACGGCAAATTCTGTTTTAAATGGTCTTGCTAACTACTATACGATACTTGGGTCTCTGCTATGATATTTCAGGGAAGGTCAGAGTCATACGAGGCCTCTTCCGGGATACTGTTAAAGTCACCTTACAGTAAACCTGACAGAAATCTGTAACTTAGAGACGATCTCGAGAATCCTTTCCACAAGCATGTAGACATTTGACTTGGCACTCAAGCAATATGGCAACTGGAGACCAATCAGGAAGTCTAGACCACTCGGTTGCGCTTGTGGGTTGGGGAATCTGTGATGCCATCGCCGCACTGGGCTGAGGTGCGTTTGCGGTTCCCCCCACTATCCAGGCGGAGGGCCAGTTCTTCTGAGTTGGTGGGGTTCATCAAGTCATCCTCGAGGAAGGTATTTTTCCGGCGGCCTCCGCTGGCGACACTGCTGGCTTGCGGCGGGGAGCCAGGTGCCCCTGATCGCACGCTGATGCTGGCCATGGCACCACTTAGGCCATGCAGAGCGATGGCCTCGTGGAAGGGCTGCAGATCGACGTCAACAGAGGAGCTGGATTCGGTGGCGGCTGCCTGACTGGGGGCTGCAGCAGGTGGCTTCGGAGGCGTTCTGGGGGCACGTGGTGGCGGAGGCGTGGGGGGCACCTTGCCACACAGGAAGCTAATCAGGTCTTCCCGGAGAATGGTGCTCCGGCCCTTCTTCACCCACTCCAGCACATCTTTGATGCGACGTTGGCAGCCAACCTGGACGCCCAGGTCAAAACTTCGTTGGTGGGCATCCCCGCTCTCTTTATAGAGGCTGGTAACGGCCACAGCAGCATTCTGGAAAGGGTCCCACAAGGACAGTCCTTGCTGTTGGCATCCTGAATCCTTGTAGAGCTGGGCCACAGCGGTAGCTGCGATCTGGAAGAGGTGCCACAGCCTCTGCTGCTCGCTCTTGAACCCCGCCGCCTCGGAGGCTGCCTCCTCCTGCAGCTCAGGGGGCAGCTGCTGCTCCTGCTCGGCCTCGGCCAGGCACTGGCGCTCCCACTTGGTGAGCCACTGCTCCGCGACCTCGGCCTCACCCTCCTCCAGCTGCTCCTCCATCCCTCCTCCGCCGGCTCGCCTCCTCCTCCGCCTACTCTCGCTCTTCCACTTCCACCTCACCTCCTGCTCCGTGCTCCCCGCCTCCTTCCGCGGTCGCTGTCGCAGTCGCAGTCGCAGTCGCAGTCGCCGCCGGCACCGCCGCCGCCCCCGCCGCCGCCGCCGCCGCCGCCGCCGCCGCCGCCGCCGCCGCCGCCGCCGCCGCCGCCGCTGCCGCCTCCTCCGCGTGCGCCGGTGGGCGGTCGCGCGGGCGCGGGACCCTGTGGCCAACTGCTCTGGCGCGCGCCGCCCGTGGCCCGGGAGCACGCCCCGCCCCGCCCCGCCTGGTCCGGCCCCCGGCTATGGCTCTATGGCTCGGAGATAACGCCGCAACCCGCGGCGCCGCCTCGCTGCCCCCTTCCGGCCCGCGGTCTGTTACGTCCCCCCCTGGCGCCGCGGCCTCCTGGCTGCAGCCGCCGCCGCCGCCGCCGCCTCGGCCTCAGTCTCGATCGCCGCCGCCGCCGCCGCCGCTGCCGCCGCCGCCGCCGCCGCGGCCCCGCAGCTCGGCCCCCAACCCCCGCTCCACCGCGTCTGCCGCACCGAGAAGTCGGAGGGGGGCCCGACTGGAGCGCTGCCTCAACGCGGCGCTTGCCTACCGCTTGGCCCTCTTTTCACACATTTTTGAGACTTGTCGGTTTCATCCAATGAGCTGATCAAATTTTACATCCTATGTTGCCAGAGAGGATTATGGGGCAACTTCATGGTGTCGATCATATCCAGGGCGCCGATCCGGGGAAGGCCTGGGGTGGGGGTGGGGGGTTAGAGTGGAAAGGTCGCGGCCCTGGCGAGCAGGCAGGGCGGTCTGGATTCCAGCAATGCCCTCCACACAGTAGATGACCAAGAAAAGAGTTTTCTGTGGATCGTAGCAGTATTTGGTGGGACGGGGAAATCACATCAGTCTAGCCTTCCCCCGTCTTGTGCCTCAGTTTCCTCACGTGCCCCATGAGGTCATTGGATTCGGTCTCTGGAAAGCACGTTCAGTCGTGATCTAAAACTTCTACACTGTTCCTGCAAAGCACCTCTTCTGGGCTAGCTTCATACTTAACCAAATTCTAAGAGTAACATTGTATTGATTTTTCCCCCTCAGTAGTCTTGCAAGGTTTTTAGTCATTTAAAAAATGGGTTGGGGAGAGGGGTGTCTGTGTGCTCTACTTTCAACTGATGAAAACTCCAACTGAAGAAGGGGAAATAAAATAGGAAAATTAAAACCCAAATATAGGATGTTCTGCTCAAGTGTAAATTTCAGTCACTTTTAGGAAAGAAAGAAAAAAGTCTTCCCTAATTTCCAACACCCTAAAAATTCTGGCTACTTAAAACAACATAATACCACAATTATATGAATACAGCTTGTCAGAATAAAGTCTTTTCCTTGAGTTCAATAACAATCCCCTTGTAGTGATGCAATCCTTTAGCAGTGCAGACAATCCCAAAACTGTGTTAAGAAAAAAAAAAATCATTTGAAGTAAGAATAACCAAGAATAAAAAATAGGAGACATTAACATGTAATGTTTTTAATGTAGGGGAAAAAGTTAGAATTTTGCAGTTTTTATTGTAGAATATTTGTTAAGTCTCCAGAAAGCCTTACAGTCAAAGATAAATTAAATCTTCTAGCAAAAACGTTTAATAATTCCAAGTATGAAAATTAGTATAGAAAATAAATGATCTAACCCTTATGCTTTTTCATCTGCCTTAAAAGAAATACATGTTAAAGAGAAGAAAAAGAAGAGGATGGGATTGTGTCCTTTCTGTGCAAACCAGGCTTTTTCACGATTCATTAAACCCTTTTTCCATATGTGTAATTGGACTCTTCTCATTTACATAAACCAGGGATGAGGCAAAAGACCTAAGATCAGTCCAAAAGGAGAGATGTTTCTCCTTCTATGTTAAAAACACCTATCATAGAAAACTCCAAGAAGGCAGAATCCCCCTCCGTGACACCCCCCCGCCACGCACACACACACACACACCACACACATATACCAGCCCTGAAATAGTTCACGGCCAAGGACTTACAGTGGTTTTTCCAGAGCTTTGAGTATTATTCTGCACACGCTGCCTCACAGTTATCATCAGAGGTACATGTTTTTATTTCTTCTAAGTGAAAAGCTTAGACTGGAATGACTGACAGTAGAAAACTATGTCCTATTCGCTCTCCTCATTTTTGATTGGGTTAAATACCAAGAAGAAAGACTGCACTGTCTTTGAAAGAGCACACCCTTCTGCTTGGGCTTGAGATGTCTGGCTGGTATCCTCCATTCAGTTGGTTTCAGCACCTGATTAATTAGTTAATTAGTACTTAGAGCTGACTAGCCCTGGTTGGCAATTTTCATGCCCTGAATGGTGAAATGTTGAATCTAGCATTGAAATTTATGTGTCGCACACCCTAATTATTATCACCCCACTACTTTTAAAACCATCGCACCAAATTATTATTATAGACAGAGCCAGACAACTGTGTGGGAATATGTTCTTTCTGAGAAATAATGGTACACAATCAATATTTTTCACTGTTGTCCTTAACACGTTTAAATAAAACAATTGAAAGGGAAAATTCTAATTCAATTAGCCTTCAACTCGTTTCACAGAGAAAATGATTTTATCTGGGAAAATTGTTAGAAAAATCACAGCAAAATTTTCAAATGTTTTCTCAGTTCCTCAGATGGCAAGAGTGTGTTTACTAGATATTCTATCTGAGATTAGTGTTGTTCCTATTTAAGTCTTAAAATATCAGGATATTTTTTAAAAGAAGAGAAAATCAGAACGAAGATCATTTTAACTACCTGTAAGAAAATGATGCTATATCTCTGTGTGATGTTTAAAAAAGCTGACCTAGTTTAGGAATGAAGTTTTCTATGGGAAAAAAAATCATATATTCCAATGCCCCATTTTTCCATAAATTTGATGTCATGGCTAAGGTTAACCATCAATTAGGGAAAAATCATTTTAGAAAATAATTTAGGACACAAACCAAATTTTTGGCATTTCTCAATGTACCATTACCAAAAAGGACCACAGCCTATCAATGATTTTCAGTATTACTGGTAGCTATTTTCACCTGAAACAACCACTATATATCGGTAGTGGGCTTTCTGTAATTATAGGAGCTAAATGGTACATAAAACTGGATACACAACCACACAGGTCTGTAAATGGATTGGACTGAAAGCAAAGTAAACACCAACCTTAGGAAATGAAAGAAGTTAAAAGATAAGTGTTAAGGACCTTATTCTTTTTGGAGAATAAAACAAGATTTAGTAGCTTTCCACTTAATTTAAATGAAAAGAATCACTACCTTACATATTGCAGTGATAATGTAATGGGGAAAGAAAACAAAAAAGTCTTTGTACAAATGACACCTCCTATAGTTGTTGTGAAGAAACTTTTCCCCTTGGTATCTGCTAACAAATTCTAATTAATGCTGCACATTCCTTTACTGAAATCATTTAATGCGTAACAAGGGCGGTAAAAAGAAATGCTGAATGCTCGTGATTGCCCTGTTAGAATTATGGGAGTGAAAGCCTGGGGCCCCAAACTTACTGTCTATTAAAGCCAAGCTTTGAAAAAGAAATGCAACCTACAAAAGCTGTCAATCTCCCTTGCCCCTAAAGCCTGGGTTCACATGGATTCAAGTGACAGCCCTCCTCCCCCAAGCACAATACATCAATCTGTCTCTCCCACAAGCACCCACAGCCCATTGTGCTGGCCGCAGGTGCCTATTATGGCACCCATGGCTGCCTCCCACAGCTCCGCCCCTGAGAAACAGGAACTGCAGACAATGGAGCCCTGTGGGAAGACAGAGGTGGGTGTTGGGAGGGATAACAGACAGATGGTAAAGGGTATAGGGTAGTAAGGTAGTTTCAAAACAAATGTCAAACATTCAAAATTATTGCTTTTGCATGTCTCGCCTTTTGTATTGCCTTTGCTTCAATCACCATCTGCCATAATTATAAAAAAAACACTTACCTGTTATGATGAATATTTGCTCCTCTTCTGGGGATTGAGTGAAGGGAATGAACTTCAGTACTCCACTACTATTTAGCCTCTGGGTTTCTCAAGGTCACAGACTGAGGAGTTTTACTTAAATGAGACCAGTGCACCCCATAGGGGAAAGGAGGAATATTTCTAATTTTTTGCAAAGTTTGTGATTTCCCCTCGGACTTAGTTTGGGGCTCCTTAAGGGAGCAAGGGTTATAAAAACTAGTTACTTGGGGTCATATATTTGTGAAATAAAAGTACTGTAAGACTCCTTACAAATACTTTATCAGGCAGGTGGATATTTTTAGGCCATTTCTTTTCTGGTAAGAAATCACATGCAGGCAGACAAGGTGAATTTAATAATAAAAGTACTGTCAGTTTCTGATTCACCATCTTTCTCCATTTCTAAACGAGTCAACAAAAGTAAGTTAAATTAAAAAAAAGTAATGAGTACTATTCACATTGAATGCATTGTCAGAAAAAGTACATTTTAAACATTTCATTTCATAAGATGCTACGTGTCTGTGGTGTTTCTAAAGTTTCTGCATTATGAACCAATTAGGAAGTAATAAGTAGAAGAACTAAAATATGTGACCCAAACACATATATTAGTCAAAACAGCTTTAATTGCTTTTGCCCTTAATTTATCATGTCAATACATCACTGTATTCCTGTTTCCAAGACAATTTGTTCTAAATTAAAACCAAGCTAACAATAATTTCATCACTACTACCACTACCTATCTCAAACAAAAAGTGACACCAGAGAACCTGTCACAATGGTAAGTCATGTTCAAGAGGGTTGGCGACTTGTTGGGATAAGGGTATCCCTCAAATAATGCCAGGGACTAACACGAGCCAATTTTTCTGAAGCAAACAAGAGGGTCTTGGTTTGCTGTCAAAACTACAAACTAGGCTTTAACTAGGGACTGTCAGGGATCCAAGTGAGCTCCTGGCTAGGGAGAGCTTAATTAGTGGAGTTGGTTTGGGTTTTTAAAGGACACAAGAAAAACAACCAATACAGTTTGAAAGTGTGCAGCCGACTACTGTGGCACAAAATTCACTACTCCTTAATATGCGTGTGCTGTGATTTTGCATATTCCATTAACAATTTCAATTTAGATTTTTACATTTTCGTACCCATTACTAGGATATGTTTTCTAATTATGGATCCTTTCATAGATCTTAATGTATTTATCCCCAAATACAAATCTGCATCCCCCCTCTTTTTTATATAAATCTTAGCATAATAGCTACGTTATTATTTTTAACTTGGGAAATCTTGGAGATCAGTCCATACCAGAACATTAAGAACTACTAGGACATACTTCTGAAATGTGAACAGTTTTGAATCATATTTGGTATTTGTAAAAGTCATGACTCTTACTCAACAATAGGAAAATAATATCTTTCCCAGTATTTAGCTGCCAAAGTGATTAAGTCATGTAGTGGTCACTCTCATTTCTACTAATAATGATTAAATTAGACATTCCTTTTCAAATATTTTGAAATTAGAACATCTATTTCCATTTATCCATTTAAATGGAACCATAGAAAATGTGAAGGAGAAAGGCACAGATAAGGCATAGATCCAACCTTTGTTAAGATGCTTAGGTGGGAAAACTTTTATGATATTTATTAGTAGTTTGTGAATTGATTCTACAGCATTCAAAAAACTCAGAGTTCAAAAGGAATCACTATTGGTCTGTTATTCATACTTCCAGTGTCTCACAGAAGTGATCTTACTTCACTGAGTTAGCTGATGAAAAGATGCCCGGTTTTGGCTCTAACATTATTTGACAATACATAATCTGTGTACCTGTGCTCCAACACCAAATTCTTTTACTTCTAGATGCTTTCCATGGAGCTCTTGAGTTCATGCATTTTTAAACTGACATAGATTGTTGGTTAAATGTGAAGATTTCATTGTCACACAAACCTGGGTTTTAATCCTGGCTCTGGAGCTTGAAAGTGGGGTGATTTAACTTCTCTAATACTTAGCCTTCTCTAAAATAGGGTTACAATACCTACCTCTTAGGTTTGTTGTAAAAATTAAATGAGATCATGTATTCACCCTTAAATCAATGCCTCAAACAATATATCCTCCATAAAAAGTACCTATTGTTATTATTAACAATAATAATATCAGTTACAGAACTCTAAAGATTACCTAAATGGGTTCTCAAATCTGATTGACCTGCCAAATTACCTGGGGAAGACTTCAAAAAATACACATACTTTAACTACACATCTGCCAAATACACTGCAAATGAATAGGTGTGTGGCAGGGCAAGGGGATCTGTCTTTTAAAGAACTCCAGAGGTGTGCAATAAAAGAAATTCCAAGATGACAACTACTAAACTGACCAAGAAAACAAAAGGTCAAACTGGGAACATTAAGTCCAAAACCTCATGAAGAATATCCTTCAGGTGCATATAATTTCATAATCAACCTATATAACTAAGAAAACAGAAGCTATTTATATGTGCTTTTGGTTGGCAATAAAAATGAAATAAAATAAGGAGCTCCAAGGTAAACTAAAATCTATATGATGACTCCGATTCTATGAGGAAACATGCTAAAATGTGCTACAATTCTGGGCTATTGAAGGAGTGTAAGAAAAGATAAAATATTTCATTTTGACATTTGAAACTCTCCTACCAGCAGCATTTCTTTCATTCCATATGATTACATCTTCTCCCACTTTAGATCCAATCATACTACCTGGTCCTGCTGTGAATATTTACATGGAACCGATTGCTGGGGATGCCGTTTATTGGTTTAGTTCTTGTTATTTAGAGGTGACTGTAGATTTGCATGCAGTTGTAAAAAATAACAGTGCACCGTTTACTCAGTTTCTCCCAATAGCAACACATGGCAAAAGTATAATAATAATATGACATAATGTAATAATATATAATATCACAACCAGAATATTTACACTGAGGTAATTAAAATGAAGAATAGTTTCATCACAAGGATCCTTTAAGTTTCCCTTTTATAGCCACATCCACTTTCCTTCCATTCCCTCCCCTGCTAATACATAGTAATCAATGAACTATTCTCCATTTCTATAATTTTATAATTTCAAGAATGCATATGGTGAGCCCTGGTGGCTCAGGCATTAAGCTGGCAGCTGGGGGCATAGCCGTAGGACCCAGGTTCATGACCTGGGGCTGGGAGGAGCAACCAAAATGAACAAATAAAATTTTTAAATACTTTCCTTCTCTCTTTTATTTCCTTCCTGCCTGCCTACCTGCCTTCATTCCTGCCTGCTTTCTTTCTCTTAAAAATGTATCTGTAAGAAGACCAAGATGGCAATAGATGACAGTCTCTGCTTTGCTCCTAAGAGAAACGGCTGTTTGCTAAAGAAACATCATGAGGGAATTCCACAGTGCAGTGGAGAGGCTAAAGCACCTCTTGTACCACAGGTTACATTGGAAGGGATACTAAGGATATCCACACAGTGGTGTGAAGGAAAGTGGCCAGAGAGATATGGGTAGGACTGAGAAAGCTAGGAAGGGCAGAACAGAGACTGGGTGGCAGCACAGATCTCTGGTTCATGTGAAGCCTAAAGTGAATAAGTTGAGGGTTTCTGCACTGTTTGGGATTCCAGCAAGTAGGACAATAAAGAAAGTATTCCAGATTGCATGCCATCTCCCCCACCCTCCATATCCATACTTGTCCAGTGACATATACCAACAGCACAGTGAATAGACTGCCAAGACTGAGACATGAGATACCAGTGAGAAGGGTTAACTCCAGCATCACTGATGCGAACTAGACACCCCCTGTAGCCCCCCACCCCTCACCCCCCCTGCAAAGAGTTGTTCCCACTGCATCCCTTCCCAATGCCAAACCCCTCTGCCACCCAGCTGACACAGCAACTGCTATTTACTATGGAAGTCTGCAAGGGTCAAAAAATAAAATTAAGCCACAGTGCCATCTGCTGATAAATCAAGATAAGCAGCTCTGTTCCAAGTTGCTCATGGGAAGACAGAAGAAGATACAGGATCATCTGGTATCACAAAGAGTCAACGACACCTCACCAGAAAACAAATCAGAAGACAGGGAAGAGTATATCTTTTTACGAAATAAAGAATTCAAATTAACAGTCATAAAGAAACTCAGAGACACAAAAAAATCTAAGAAAACAATTTTAAGACATACAAGAGGACTCAGCAAATCAACTTAAAGCAATACAAGAAAAATCAGCAAAAAAGTCAATCAGCTCACAAAATTAATAAACATCAGGCAGAAATAAAAAACTAACAAAATTCAGAATGTGAAGAACTCAATAAACAACATCAAGAGTACTGTAGATAGCTGTGAAAGT
>RJWH01007277.1:0-42164 GCA_004363575.1 Solenodon paradoxus | reverse complement strand
CACGTGCTGCTACGTGCCCGGCTGCCTGGGCCAGGGCTCTGGGTGCGGCTGCTGCCAGCCTTGCTGCCGCCCCTCCTGCTGCCACCGCACCTGCTGCACCACCACCTGCTGCCGGCCCTGCTTTGTGTCCAGCTGCTGCTGCCCCTCCTGCTGCTGATGATCACCTCCCCAAGGACCCTGCTCTGCACACAGCAACTTCCGTGAACTGACTTTCCACTGGGGGGAAAATTCATACCCAGACCTTGCCGACAACCAGCAGACACATCATCATTTCTGTTTCTCATCCACCTGTTTCAAAGCCTGTGAACCACCTTGATGGAGTGCAGAGTTCCTCCCTGGGTTCTCGTCTTCCTTTTATCCAGTGGGTCCTGTGCCAGCTTCCTGCACCCTCCTGTGGAGCGCTGGTCTTGGCTTTGACTCTGACGTCTGGGTCACACTGTCCCTTTTATAAGTTAGGAAAACAAACCCTTTCACCTCTTTCATATATTTCTGTAACTTATCAATAATCTTCACTATTTTGTTTTCTTTATCTATGTACTCATGCCTTAAGTTGTCTCCTAGCTGCAGGATGTTTTGCATATGTGCTTCTTTATAAATTTCTCTATTTTCATTCTATATTGTGTTTTTCTTATAGTACAGCAGAAAAAATTTATATCCATATCACATATCATAGATAAAGTACATGTATTTCATATCAGATACAGAATCTTATTTGCGTGTTATATACCAATTACATGATCCAGCTTGATCTGCAAACAGCCCTCCAGAAATTATTGTCCACCTTTTCCTATGAAAAAATTTCATTGTGTGATGTCATGGAGATAATTCTGTGAAGACCTAGATTGAGGACTGAATCTTACATTTCTGTTAAAGGCCGACTATTCTCACATGTCAATTCCTGCACCAGAGAGACTGAGTCTTGGGGGCAGTAAGAACTGCACTTGATTTTATTTCTTTTTAGAATTAAAATTAATTTAATATTTATTGAGGTAACTAGGCTTTGCAAAATATTATAAACTCATATGTGCAGGTTCCTTTTCCCCCAGATTCATGACAGCACACTGTGCCCACCGACAAATACTGAAAGTTCTTCACTTTTGTCCATTGTACTCACCACCACTTTCTCACGCATTCCATACTGGCAACCTCCATTCTTTTATCCATTGCAACTGATTTTCTGCTTCAGTAGTGGAAATAATCTCTCATAATTGCAGATCATGTCTGTTTACAAAGTTCTTTCCCAGTCAGAGCCCACACTCATAGATCAGCCTCTGCATGTAAGACAGCAGGCCTGCATCTTAGAGCTCTTGTGAATGCAGAGAGTATTCACAAGAACGCTCATGAATACTTGTGACTTTCAGTCACTCATGCATTCTTCTGCACTAAATATTTCTTGGCATCCATGTGTCTTCACAGGAGAGAGTTTATTTGAAGGGTCTTGTGCCTTACTGTCATGCTATCCAAATTCTCAGTTGCCTCTTTCCCTTGAGTGTCAATTGACAGAAGAATGGATTTAGCAATTCCCATAAAAATAATGGACCATGCATTGTGTTTCCCTAGCTATATGGCAATTTTTCCTCGGGATAAAAATGCCATTAAGAAAACAAAGTTAGGATAAAACTGGAGATTGAGACACTATGATGAGAAGTCCATAACCTTTGAACCATCTAAGGGAACCAAAAAACTTCGTATGTTTTTTTGAGGCAAATATTAGACATTGAGGGAAATTAGAACTTGTAAATCTATGATAATTAGAAGAATGCAAGAAAGAAGAAGAGTAGAAGAATACATATATTCATAGAAGGCAGGCAATTTTAGCCCTGAACTAATGAGGGTACCTAAGTATTCTTCGAAGTAAGACTTGATTCTGACTTTGAGAGATGGTATAAAAGCGTTGGGGACCTGGGTCAACTCCTTGGGAACAGTAGAGATACTTTTGATGATCTAACAGGTCCAGGGCGCATACCAACTTCTGAGACTATGTCTCTGAAGTGCTCTGAAGAGGCCGTGAAGACCAGCCTGCGGTTTCTTTCCGGGTCTTTGATGAATGAAATGAAGAACATTTTCTGGGTGCCTACTGTTTACTGGTTACTGACTACATCAATAATGTACATGATTCGATTCCTGAGAGGCTTTTTAAAGTAGATGTTCATGTTCCCATTTCAGAGGAGACACTCACATGGAGAGGTATATATACTAGAGTTTTCTCAGAAAGAGATCTGAGAAAAAATTCAAGTGAATGAAGCTTGCTTGAGAAGTACAGAATACCTTGACAGGGTATTGGAGATGTGAGACAGGAGGGTATATATGTGGACATATAGCAATAATCAAATGAAGCTAAAACCTGAGGGAAAACTATCAGAAATAATGTAAAGATGTAAAGCTTACACTTTAGAATTCTCCTACATGATGAACAGAGGACTTGATAAGCCAACTTTCTGGAATCATTGAGGATGGTCTCAGTGTGGCGTATCTGAGCAGCATGGCTTCCTGCTGTCATGTGAGGAAAGACTTTACAAGTGGAGACGCAGACCTGGCACATGGAAATTGGCTGGAGCACATGAACATCCAAGATCTATGGGTGTGTGCCCATCGCTTAGGGGTGTTAACTATCATAGACTGGGTGATACAAATAATAAGCATTCATTTCTCACTGTTCCGGAGGTTGGGAAGTTCAGGATCAAGGTGTTGGCAGAATAGTTGTATGGTTGGACACTCTGATTTGCAGATGATTATTTTATCCTCAAATGGAATGGGTGTGTGTGTGTGTGTGTGTGTGTGTGTATGAAAGAGAGAGAGAGACAGAGAGAGACACACACGAAGAGAGAGACAGAGAGAGAGAAAGCACTTCATAAGGGCCTCATCCTTACAACCTCTTGCAAATGGAATTACCTCTCAAAAGGTCCACCTCCAATGCCATCACCTTGAAGATTATGATTTCAACATATACATTTCGGTACAACACAAACATCCAATCCATTACAATGGTGCATTGAAAATATCATCTACAGTCAATAGAATTCTATGCCATTTATAAAAAAGATGAAGTCACCAGCTTTGCAGCAACATGGATGGAACTGGAGCGAATCATGTTAAAGGAAATAAGTCAGAAAGAAGTACAGGATGACTTCACTCATAAGGGGGATGTAAAGAAGCAAAACATATGAACACACAAACACAAACAAAATTCACAGAGCACGGGACAGTGGCCGCCAGGGGGTCAGGACGGGGAGGGAAGGAAAGAGGGAGCAAGGTGGTGGTGAAGGCCACCGGAACTCTGATGGTGGGTGTGGTGTGAAAGGCAGATAGACTGAGGTGAGATTTCAGTGTCCTAAAATACATATAACAATGCAAACAAAAGAAATAATACAATCATTTAAAAAATGTGATGACTAATTACCCCTTCCCCCCAAAATAGAAAAGAAATCTCTCTTTTGTTCCTTTCTGGATTGATCTATGCTCTTCAAAGGTGGTGGATTACCACCATTTCTAGAATAAGAAAAAGAACAAGGAGGTGATGCAGAAGAGAGGCGCAATAAAAAGAGACAAAAAATGAAGAAAAGAAGCAAGAATGATGAAAGAAAGGAGATTATAGAGAAGGGAAAGGAAGGGAAAAAAAGCTATGGAGTAAGGCACAGGAGGAGGGAAAGAAAGGATGTGTGATAGGAAATCTAGTGGAACAAGCCAGTTACCGCTGCTCTAGTTGTGCACCTGGCTTGTACATCTCCATCCTTTGCCACCAGCTCCCTTTTCCCCTTACCACTGATCAGTACTCTGTGGCTCCTGATACTTTTCCCAGTGGCTTAAACCTGATAATTCTGCCTCATGGGTCTGAGCCTCTGGTTACTGTGTCCCGGACAAGCTGTCATTGTCATCAACAGTGATCACGTTCGTACTGACATGGACACACCATGAGACACTCCAGGAATCTCCTGAGTCCCACAGGTGCTCCCCCATGATCTCTCCCTCTCCGCGATAAGCGTCCCTCACCAAATAGTCACTGCTTTCTCTGCCTGCTGGGCTACTAGCATGAGGAAATCCAATGATCAGGTGACATTTGTAACATGAGATTATGACCCCTGCGGGAAATGTCCCTCACATGGAAGCAAAACCTTCAATCCAGTAAGCCTGAAGCAAAGGAATTGGATGATAAACACAAATTCCCAGGTATGACACTGGAACTAAGGTGACATGTGTCAATCCTTGCACCCATCGTTTTCTGAACCCGTGTTGTCTACTAGTGAGGACTCAATGCTCTACCTCTGTGTGAACCTCGTAATGGCCACAGGGTCAAGTGTGCGCCGCATCTAGAGACAATACATTAATCCCACGGGTTGCAAATTCTACGTGGGTGACTTAGCTGCACATTTAAGAGAACATTCTAGTATCTATTAGACCAGCAGCTTCTGGGCCATGTAATATGTGGGCATGTAATATATAGGACAGTGAATCCCATGGTCATATGCCTGTGGTCCATCTGGATCATCATAAAGTGGCTGCCCTGACCCACAATGATGTTATGAGGATATTATGGCAATAAGACAATTTATCTAATGAGAGGAGGAATTTCTCAGGAATGCCATTCTGACTGTGTAGTCATAGGTGCTCTTAATGAAGAAAAGACACAGGCAGCCAAAAAGGGAAAGATTCAACAAAAAAAGCCCTGTTCACAAGAGAGACTCAAAGAATGGGATGCCCTCTGGGTAGGAACCCTATGTGTCAGCTGAAATCACTGGTTGTCAGATAATGGTATATTGTTTAAGGATTTTTAACTTCAACGGGTGAATTTTGTAAGTGGACTCTTCAGAGTTTCTACATTCCTGAATCGCTGTGAAGTTCTAAATATCTCTGTTTTATTCAATCAGCACAACTGATTTGCTCCTGGTGTTACTATAATTCTCTCAAGTCAGTAAGCATTCAAAGGCATGCTATTTTAATTTAAAGGAAATGTGCAGGTAGGAATGAAGGCAAGTAGTCAAACTAGCAGAAAGAGAGAGAGGAAGAAGCACTTTATTTATTTTTATGTAATTATTCATTGCAGTTCTCCCTGCACATCTCTGGCCCAGGAAACGAACCCCAGTCCTTGAAATGTATGTGGACTGCACCTGCCCAGAGGTGGCTGACCCAACTGCTGCTCCACCAGAGTGTGCCAAAGACATACTCTTTTAAAACAAAAATACAGGCTGATATGAAATAAGTTGTCCATCAAACTTCAAGGTAAATGAAACACTTTTTTATTATCTTAAACAACTTACCAGAACTAAACTTCAATGTTGGAGATTAAAAAATCTGATTTTATTCACCTAGAAAGTATAATCCCACACTTTGGAGCATAGTAATGTTACACAAATCTATTAAAAAAAAGATGGCAACTTATTGATTACAATGTGAAGTACTATAACTGATGTTTTCATAAGTCATTTCTACATGCATGAACGCCAAAAGAGAGCTAAAATATGAACAAGGCTGTTTTCTGACCAGATGCAGAGGAGGTAAATTAGAAAGGCTGACTATTTAGTGGTACTCATGCCTTCATGTCAGGTGGCTTTTTGAAAGGGAAGGGAGACTAGCTGCAGCTCCCTGTGCAGTTCAGCTGTGCACCCTCAGTCTTGCCCAAGTGCTCTCCTGCATCTAAACTTCCACAGCTGACTGACCAGTCCTTTTAAGAAATTCACACTCATTTGACAGAGTCGTCAACAAGGCCAGGGGCAATTCTGCTAGTCTTGAAGTCATTCATTCTCTCATGCCTTTGCATAATTTTGCTCTGTTTCTTTTTATGTCACTTCTAAGCAATACTTTCCAGGACAATTTTTTTTTCCCAAAGGAAAGGTGGAAGCAAGAATGAAGGCAAATAGGCAGACAGGAATCAGAAGCCTTTTATCTATTTTTATTTAATTGTTCCTTTTGGTTGTTCCCTTAAGCTCTGGGTCTCAAACCTGGGTCCTTGGGATGTTTCTGGACTATGTCTGGTGACCTTTACTGCTAGTCCGCCAGGGACACCCCAGGACAGTTTTATGTCTCTTGGTTTCTTGTTTTTTTGGCACCTCTTTGTAGCTCCCTGATTGTGATATTTCTACATGTTAGGATAAACTTCCTTTGAGTTCATTACTACCATAACACTGAAGAATCACTTATGATATTACCTGTCATAGAGTCCTAGCATGTTTTAGGCAATACAGGAATTCATCTCTAAAACATTCCAAACTATGAATATAAACAGTGGAGTACAACTATGTTAGAAAGTTACCCCGGCTGTCGTGTTTCATGTGCTCGTTCATCAAGTGATAATCCGATGTCCTCAACTTGTTATTTCTGATCCATCAGCCCATTTTCCCTCTGGACTCTCTTCATGAGTTGTGCTGATACTTACATATCTTCCTCTTCCTAAAATTTGACTAGAAGGTTAGAGATAATTTCACAGGTTTCCAGGAGAATTTAATATTATTGTAGAAAGGACTAAGTATTCAGTTCAGAAAACTGACCTGTTCAAAGTAGATAACAAAGTTTAACAACTGGGTTGTAATTTCTCCTTAGAATTCACCCTCTTACCCCAAGGCAAGTGTGCCACGGAGTGACCTGTGGAATGTTTTAGTGTTATCAGTTTTAAAGAGAACTCTTGTTCCCCAGGTCTAGCCCTGTTAGTCTCATGGAGCATGAAAATGCCACCACATACCCATACAGGGAGTCACTGCAAAGTCAAATTGAATCACAGGAGAGTCGAGAATCTTGTCACATCACAGCTTATGTTTTAAAAAGAAGATGCAGGAAATAGAGTAAGAACAGGGGATACATTGCGGGATGAATCAGAGAATGTATCCTCAACACAACATAAGCAAATTAACCCATTGTGTATACACATGATTGCAGCCACAGTGAATTGCTTTGTGTTTTCTCACAAAAATGAATTTCAATGTGTTTTCAGAAGCACAAGCTTCATTTTACGTTTGAACATCAACCATGATTTTTAATCATATTTGCTAAAGAAAACAGGAGCAATATCATACGGTTTTCTCACTACATAAGAAAAAGCATTTTATGTATTTCAATACATTTCCAATATAGAATACCTTTGAAAATGAGAAATGTATAAGCTTAGTTACTCTGATGAAAGAAATCTACAAGAAGATGGAAAGTCTCCTCTTTAATTGTGAAATATTGAAAAGTGCCCCCTGTAGAAAATACATGATGTCTAGTTCACCACTGTATTCAATATTATGCTGTAGTGTCTATGAGTGGACTTGGGAAAGAGAAAAATGAAAAGATAAAGAGGCTATTATGAAATAACTAAAGCTATTATCACTGGAAGACATGACTACACTTATAAAATTTCTAATAAAATATATTGGTAGCTATTAGAAATAGAAAGAATTGGTTTCCATATGTCAGAAGCAGTTCAAAATTTAGCATTAAAATGAAAACGTATATAGTAGCATACAAATAAAACTTTATTTTTTACCTCGGAATGAATCTAACAAAAGATGGGAAAGACCTTGCAGAGAATAGAATAAGCTTGGTCCTTGTAATTCTGCTAAGAATTCTGCTAGCTGTATACCCAAGAAATGTTTGCATGCCACCAAGCTTTAGAAAAACATTCACAGAAGCACTGTTTTTATAAATTATTTTATTGTTTATTTTGTTTACAGCACTATCTGATTTTCAGGATGTTGAGTTAGTGCTTCAACCTACGCAGGCATTGCATCGCATCCTGCACCAGAGTTCTAGTGACCATTACCTCCACCATATTTATTCTATTCTTCTCTTGCTACCCCTCTATCCTCTAAAGCTATAGTTCTTCATTCTGTGAAATTTGTTGTTTTGTCAGTTAGTTTTTTTCTTTATATTCCACATATTAGTGAAACTATCTTGTACTTTTTCTTTCTGGCTTATTATAATTAGCATAATCAACTCCTGTTCTATCTAGGGTGTTGCAAAAGGTGCAATTTCCTTTAAAAATGCTTCATAAATTCTATTGAGTAATATATTTTCCAAGTTCTTTATCCAGTCACCTGACAATGGGCATTTACATTGCTTCCTTGTCTTGGCAATAGTGAATTGTGCCACTATGAACATAAGAGTACATGTATTTTATGATCAGTGTTTTTGTATTCTTTAGGTATTACCTAAAAGTGGGATTGGTAGTTGGAATGGTAATTCCATCAAAAATTGCCTTCTAGCAGGTTTAGCAGAACAATGAGAAGAAAAAAGAGAAGGAGGAGGAGGAAGAAGAAGAAGAAGGGAAGGGAAGGAAGGAAAAGAGAGAGAGATAAAGGAAAGAAAGGAAGAATGGCAGAAAAGAAATGAAATAAACATGCAGTCTGACATGGGAGTCATTGACTCTGGCATAAACAAGGGTAGGACTAGAGTCACCAGCTCTTCCTGATTATCTGGAAATTGTCCCAGCTATGTTCTGAGTGCCCCACATCTAAGAAAACCTCTCCATCCTTGACAGATCCAAACACTTGTTACCTAGAAGTAAACTGAGTGATGATTTTAGTACCATGTATGGCTTCTGATTTTACTCACCAGCATTAGCTTTCTTTGATCAGATGGAAGAGACTATCCCAAACGTCTCTAGCCAGGAGTCTTAGAACTGGGATACCCAGGAGGGAGGGAGCTACAGAGACACCTGTGTCTGTCTTCACTCAGGCTTTGTAAGTTGACATGATTCAACATGGAGTTGGTTCCTCACTGGGTACATAGCACCATGTCCCTCCCGAGGGCCACCTTCCAATTTGCATACATCAGAATGTCACAGCTAGAGAGGAGGCCATCAAGAACTCTATTATATGATCAGATGATCAAGGCATGAACAATGATGATGATAGAACTTACTTCTTTCATCTCCGAAAAGCTTCTACAAATTACTCTCAATTAGACATTAAACATTTATTTTCTTGATATTCATTACATCTAGAGAACAGCTTCCTCTTTCTAACTTCATGGGTGACTGTGGAAACAGTATAAACAATGACAGGGAAAGTCCTGCTTATTGGTCCACACTCTGGGGGGCGGTCCTTGTATAAAAGCCCCAGAGCAGAGAAGACATCAGATTCTGGGTAACCTGAACTGAAGTCCACCTACCCCTCCGACACCATGTGCTGCTCCTCTTGCTGCCAGCCTACCTGCTGCAGGACCACCTGCTGCCAGCCCATCTGCTGTGGGTCCAGCTGTGGGTCCAGCTGCTGCCAGCCTTGCTGCCAGCCCACCAGCTGCAGGACCACCTGCTGTCAGCTCACATGCTGTGGGTCCAGCTGCTGCCAGCCTTACTGCACGACCACCTGCTGCCAGCCCACTTGCTGTGAGTCCAACTGTGGGTCCAGCTGCTGCCAGCCCACCTGCTGCAGGACCACCTGCTGCCAGCCCATCTGCTGTGGGTCCAGCTGTGGGTCCAGCTGCTGCCAGCCCACCTGCTGCACGACCACCTGCTGCCAGCCCAGCTGCGGGTCCTGCTGCGGCCGCCCTTCCTGCTGCGGCACACCCTGCTGCCAGCCAGTGTGCTGTGGGCCCGTGTACTGCCACAGAACCTGCTACCAGCCCACGTGCTGCTACGTGGCCGGCTGCCTGGGCCAGGGCTCTGGGTGTGGCTGCTGCCAGCCTTGCTGCCGCCCCTCCTGCTGCCACCGCACCTGCTGCACCACCACCTGCTGCCGGCCCTGCTGTGCGTCCAGCTGCTGCCGCCCCTCCTGCTGCTGCTGATCACCTTCCCGAAGGGCTCCGCTCTGCCCACAACCTTCTTACCACCTCCTTGCCATTTCTAGGACAAATTTACTTCCAAATATTCCTGAAATCCAGTATGCTGTCCCCCAAATTTAGTTGTTATTTTGCCTTTTATAAGTCCGTGAATTAACTTCACAGGACCTTATGTCCCAGCTTCATGAGTCCTTGATATCAAATTATTACCTCTGTTTAGACTCTGTTGTCAAGGTTTTTGCCTCCTCTCTCTAAATAGCTTAGTAAAACAAATACCCATATTTTTACCCTTAGATTCTGCTACTGATCATAATCTGTTTCTTTTTCAATGTACTCATCATTCTTTATTTCCTCCTTTCTTCTTTTGTTGATCAAACTGTATTTCTCTGTTGATGCAGATATTCTTACTTATATTTCTTAATAAATCCTGTACTATTCTTCATCCATGCTGTTTTTTGCTTTATTGGGCAGCATTCCTGAATTAGGGATCTGTATACATTTTACATGCCATGTGTATTATCCATTCCGTGTCTTGTGATAGCATTTTCACCTGGCACTCTCTATGATGAGATGAGAAGAGTTCACAAAGTATTGCTATGTACGCAAAAGTCAGACTCAGGACCGGGTCTTCTTCTTGCTCAGGGGGGTTGCGTTTGCATATCAAGACAAGTAAACATGAAACTGAGTCTCAGCACCAACAAACTCATATGCCTGTGAGTTTCTTCAAGATGGAAGGAATAGTCTCTTCTGTGTGCAGATAACATTTGTTCACAGCATCCTTTCACGGTCACTGTCTCTAACCTTAGTGAGCTTCCTGTTAGGGAGCAGTAGTCACACTTTTGATCTCTAGTGAATACAGGCAAGTTCTGTGTCTCAGTTTTGACTTGCCATCCCTCTTGCAATTCACCTGCCTCAGCTAATTCTGTGCCTAAGGTAGTTCATGATCATATATCATATTTCATTAGGTTTCTGCAGAAATCAAATGGAGTTGTAAACAAATCATGCCTCTTCTAGTCATTTAAGTCAGAAGTAACCCCTGGGTGCTATCACTTCAGTTAGTATCTGGGTCAGAAGGTTTAATCTGTACATTTGAGCTATAGATTATTATAGTTTTAATTTCCTCTCCCCACAATTTTAGGGGAGGATTAAAGATAATCCTTCACTTACGTTCTTTGGAATAATGTAGTATTATACCAATGGTCAGTAACTAATTTCAGAAAATTAATCTGGGCATTATTGTCTCTGTTAAAAATAGATTAACAAAATGCAGCAATTTTTTTTACACAGTTCGCCTTGGACACCCTCCTAAGGCAAGTCTGTCAGAAAGTGTCCCATGGGGTACTTGCTAAAAGGAGAACTATTGGTCCCCACTGCACCACCTCTCATCCCACCCCTTCCCAAGGTCATCCTCTACAGTAGTCCATCCATTTTTTAAAAAATTAGGTAAGAAAGTGACACAAAGCACCCGTATAAGGAGTCATTTTAAGGTTGCGTTGGATGACAGATGGGTAGTGAATCTTGATATATTTGGAACTTTTTTAGAGAAGGAGGAAATAGAGTAAGAGCAGGAAGATACATTTATGGGATGGGATCAGAGCCCATATCCTAAACACAATGTAAACAAATCAAATCCAGTGTCATATACATGTGATCATAACCACATTAAATTGTTTTTAGAAATACAATTTTACATCTTAGCATTAATTAATTAAAAAATTATAATTGGCACTGCCCAGGTGGCTTAACAGTTAATTAGCCAGATGCAGTCCACGTACATCCCAAGAATCTGGGTTGGAGACCCAGGACCCAGGCGGGGTGGGTTGGACAACGAGGATGGACAACTAGATAAAATAAATGAAATGCTCTTTCCTCCTCTCTCTTCCTGCCTGCTGGTCTCTGCTTGACTTCATTCCTGTCAATAGCTTTCCTTTAAAATATAGCTGAAAAAAATCCAGGAAAATCGTCATAAAATTATCTCAATACACAAAGGAAAATATTCTGTTAATTTTATAGAACTAAATCTAATAAAATATGGACAAGACCTCTATTAAGAAAAGTATAAGACTTTATTGAGTTTTTCTCTTTTTCATCATTCTTTCACTAATTTACAACACTATGGACTCTTCGGGAGAATAGATTCCCACCTTAGTCAATGTTTCTATTACATGACACCCTGTTTCATGCTTCGTGAATGCTCTTTGCCTCTGAGAAGAGTGTGTAAGTCAGAAAGCACCAGGCTGACCCCAGTGTCATGTCTGTGTTCTGCAGGGAGAAGAAGGGTTGTTCTGTTGGGTGCAGAGGGATGAGCACAGGTAAATTCCCCTGTGTGACTTCTGAGAGAGAGAGAGAGAGAGACACTGACCATGTGGGACTGATGCTCAGTTGCAGCTCCTCTTGCCCTGTCTCTTCTCTCTGTAGTTAAAATGTCATTCCATCCAATTCTTGACTATAACGGGTTCTCCTTGGAGACTCTGATACAAGGATGCAGTGGGCAGAAGTGCTTAAACTTCTACTCCTGGTGGCTGGCATAGTGATGACCTTTATTATCCGCTATGTAGTTGGCATATTCATTGGGTTTGTAACAAGTTCATGGTGCCCTGCTCCCTGGGGATTGATAACTGCCACATAGGAAGCTGCCAGACAGTAACTATCTCCCTAAGACTAGGGAACATAGGGAAGACATTGGGATTGCTAACATTTAGGCCCTTAGAGGGAGAGTTTAGAACAAAGGTCTCTAAAGAGGGCAGCACCCGCGGAATGTGGCCCCCGGAGCTCACACAAGGCACTGGTAGAGCTGAGAGTCAGACCTCTGAAGCGGGGCCTCTTGTATCTCTCGTGCTGGCATCTCTGAAGGGTATGGAAAAGCCTGTTCTCTCAGGATTATAGACATCTCCAAACTGGGATTTACTTCTGCTAACTGAACGTGACAGTCACTGGGTCTGCTGATGAAGAGATAGTGCAGGAGAAAGTGGAAGCAATAGGTAGCAAACAAGAAACACTTCAGCCTCCTTCTGGCCTTACTCCATTAGCCATCTACCAGCGAGCAACGGCTAAGGAGAACGGGGCTTGGGGAACCCCGCCTCAGCTCTGCAAAGCAGGGGAGCGGCTCGTGGTGGTGATTTCGACTGGAGACACAGTAGCTTAATCACTAGCAGAGTCTGTACTTCTTGCCAGCAATATATTTTCCCTGGTGACGCTTGTGTTCAAATCATTCACCCATTTCAATAACTGGGTGGCTGTCTTCTAATGACCTGCAAGAGTTCCTCATATATGATTTATACTTTTAAAAGTCAGATAAGTGTTTTGAAAATATTTTCTCCACCCAGGACTTTTCATTTTCCTAAGTGTTTCAAATTTTGATGAGAACCAATTTATCATTTTTTCTTTGTTATTTACGGTCTTCGTGTTCATTCAGGAAAACTGAGTCTAATGTCAAAAGCATTTTCTAAAGTTTCCTTCTAGAAGTTTTATATTTTTAAGCTTATTACATTTAGGGATATGATCCATTTGGAGTTTTTTCTTCTTTCTTTTATTGAAGACACATTGGATTATTACACTATCTATATAATGCCTGCTCATCATGAATCAACATCTATATATAATACATTAAATTTGCCACCAACAGTCCAATACAGTTGGTGTTTGATGGGAAGTATGGGTCGAATTTCATCTTTTTTGCACATGGATATTTAATTTTTCAGGCACCATTTGTTCAGAAGACTCTTTTCTCAGCACATAATTTTACACCTCAAGAAAAAACAATGCACAAAATACACACACAAATTTATTTCTGGACTCTCTGTCCTGTCCCATTGATCTACGTCTTTATCATTTCAGCAGCAACCCCACAAAACAGCTACATGGTGTTTTACTAGTCATGTAATTTCATGCAAGTCACTTTGCCTCTCAGCACTGATTTCTTTAGCTCTCACATGGAGCAAGAATGCCTGCTTTTCCGGACTGTATGAGAGTGTGAGACAATAAAGAAAAGCAACCAGCAAAATACCTGGAATATAGTAGGTCCTCAAGACATGTTAGTAATTCTTCCTATCTATTCTCCATGTTGGAAAGTTTGGTAACCTGGCAGAGAATTCAGATACAATATCTAGAAATCACATTCCTCTGTCATATCTAGTGTGCTAATAATCCATCTTTATATCTTAAAAAAAGGTAGTCATAAGCAAAACCTGTTTTTCTCCCAAAGTTGTACTAACTATATTGCTGGGTGACTTAGCTATTCCCTTTATTATTCATATTTTCACCAGATGACCAGTCTAATGTCCATCTTCACATTGAAGAATTCATAATTTCTTTTTCCCCATCCCTGTAATTTTTTCTTTTTCTTTTTTTCTGTAAACTCTAATTTTGAGTTACCATATGCACTTTTATCTCATAGAACACAGGAAGTTGTTCTGTTTCCAGAGACTGTGATTTGATTAAAGGGTTATATGCTCATAGTGTGGTTGCTTCAGCTCTTGGGACTCTCCAAATTTATCTTTCTTTAAGAATGTTTGGGTGAGGAGATTAAATTGCCTAAACATTTTGGAGCCCAGGAAATATGAAAATATTGTGTCTTTGCAAAAATAATGCTTAATTCCATTTTCTGCTGAGATGAGTGAAATGATATCAGGACATCAATACACAGGTTCCTCTAAGCAAAGGTAGGGATATGGACATCATGACACTTGCTGGTGACAAATTGCGTCAGTGATGGATCAGAACCCAGAGAAGATGTAAGCGCTTCCATTGGCTAAAACTTGTAAAACAGTGTCTCTGAGTCACAGGGGTGGGGAGAACATTTGGGAAATATTATGTAGGCTAAAGAAGGTTTTGGATAGGAAAGGTTTAGTTATTTCAATTGTTAAAAAAGCACTTCAAAGCGTATACCTTCCCTGTACCTGCCACCAGTGCTATTTCTATTTGTAAAAAAACAATGAAAATGTCCTTGACATGGGATCAGTCAAAGGACCTGGGCAATGGATCTGCTTGTGTCAATTACTAGCTTTGTGGAGAGTCATTTTTCATCATTAAATTGAAACTAATAATGGAATGAGCATCGTTGCTCTGCCCAACCTGTCATGTCTTCCTAGAACTTGATTGAGATGAAAATATAAAATGCACCTCAAAAGCAAGGTTTTATAAAGGAAATGCTGTAAATAAACAATACCATTCAGAGGATGCAGGATAATATCGATTTTATTAGGAAAGAGAAGGTAAGGAAGATATTTCAAAGTGGTCACAAAAGAGTTTAGTAACTTGGCAGAAGTTACAAAAAATAACGTATCAATTTAAAAAGATAATCATGGTAGAGAACTAAATATACAATCATAAGCATGGAAATAACCTTGAGGGAAAAGGAGGTAAGTGGTTCTGGTCGCGTTCCTGAAGCTGGTACCAGGAATCCACGTCAAAATCAGATGGAACTGACGGGCATCAGGCACACGGATCAGAGGAAAAGAAGAAGAAATTTAAAAAGAAGTGGACTGCAGTCACTTTACCAGCACTGTCAAAAGAAGATGACAGCAAAGGCCAGTGTCAACATGTTGTTTCTCAGCAAAGCTTAGGAAGCAAGTTTCTTGCAGAAAAGGGAACTTGGGAAAATTGGTGGAGAAAATATACCCCTGCAGGGTGGTAGGTCTGGGGCAAGTGGATTAGCAGCAGCAGGAGGGGCGGCAGCAGCTGGATGCACAGCAGGGCCGGCAGCAGGTGGTGGTGCAGCAGGTGCGGTGGCAGCAGGAGGGGCGGCAGCAAGGCTGGCAGCAGCCGCACCCAGAGCCCTGGCCCAGGCAGCCGGGCACATAGCAGCACGTGGGCTGGTAGCAGGTTCTGTGGCAGTACACGGGCCCACAGCACACAGGCTGGCAGCAGGGTGTGCCGCAGCAGGAAAGGCGGCCGCAGCAGGACCCGCAGCTGGGCTGGCAGCAGGTGGTCGTGCAGCAGGTGGGCTGGCAGCAAGGCTGGCAGCAGCTGGACCCACAGCTGGACCCACAGCAGATGGGCTGGCAGCAGGTGGGCTGGCAGCAGGTGGTCCTGCAGCAGGTGGGCTGGCAGCAGCTGGACCCACAGTTGGACTCACAGCAGGTGGGCTGGCAGCAGGTGGTCCTGCAGCAGGTGGTCCTGCAGCAGGTGGGTTGGCAGCAAGAGGAACAGCACATGGTGTCGGAGGGGTAGGTGGGCTTCAGTTCAGAGTTTCCCAGAATCTGACACCATCCTTTCTACTAGACCTTTTATACGGTGGTCCCCAAATTTGGGGCCAATGAGCAGAAATTTCCTTGTTATTACTTATAACTTTATTTTCATGGCTCATGGAGAATTGTCCAAGAAAGTGTTCCATGATTATTATGAATATTCTAAAAATAAAAGATAGGGTTGTTCTTTTAATTAGCAGATAACCCGTAAGAACTTATTTCCAGAAATGCCAGAGGTAATTATCTTCAATAGCATCCCTAACAATGAATCATCACTGTTAAAGACAGAGTATAGCCTCTGGTCACCTGCCGGTTCAAGGTCATTTGGAGAAGAGGTCAGAGTCATTGTCACACTTACTGCCCCCAGCCCCTTGCTCCTGACATAGGGCTGTAATTTGTTATTAATGAAGCGAAGGGGATGAATTGAAACCACACTTATCACATTTTGAATTCAAACTCTAGCGTGGTTGTCTTGTGTGTTACAGGAAATTCAGTGACAGCTAGTTCTCTTAGTAGCAACACGTCCACAATGGTGTCCACTTCCTGTAACAGGGGACCAAGTTTGACCACAACTGACATAATCTTTTCCATGCGAGCTTCAAATCAGTTGACAGACTTGATTAAAAAAAAACCCTCTGGGGACACGCTAGTTTCACTTAGTTGTACAGAGTAAGGAGTCAAGGCAGTTAGTTTGACAAACAAAAATTTTTGCTTTTATTTGACATTTAAAAACACAAATGGTAGCACGTGTTCAATGCGGGAACAAACAGGACAACCCTGGCCCCATGGTGCCTAGCAGAGCAATTTGCCTAATAATTTGGATACTCAGCCATTTCTTGTTTGACCAACCTTTTGAAAGAAAGATTTTTTCTTTCACTGGCAGTAATGTTGGCTCGATAGCATTAAGACCACAATTGTGATGGAGACTTTAATACATTTTTCAGAAATAGACATTGAAAAATAAGCACAAACAAGTAAACAGAGAATTTGAGTGAGGTTACTATCAGCATAGACATAATTGATACTTACTTGCAATCTTATGCCTAACGAATTGAGTTTCTATAATTTTCACCTACACCCCAAATAGTCACAAAATATATAGAGTAGAAAATCTTCAGAGCAGAAATAGTATAAGCGTTTTTCTCCTGTTTAAATGCAATGAAATTGGACATCAATAATAAGAAAACAGCACAGGCAGACAAATTCTTTAAAAAATTTTTTTTCTTATTTCTTTTATTTTCATTGCTATATGCATTTTAGGATATTGAAGTCACACTTCAGTTTGGGTGTATTTCACATCACACACAGGATTCTAATGCCTTTACCGCTATTTTTATCTTCTTTTTCTCTCTCCCTTCCACTTTCCTAGTAGCAAGTCTTGCATCTTGTATATTTTGTTGAGATATGGCTGACTGCTTTGTTACTTTATGTTCCGAGTATGAGTGAAATATCCTCTGCTTCTCTTTCTGGCTTTATTTCATCTTTTAAAATAGCCACCGAGAATGCCATTGAGCATGTATACCACAGTCTTTCAATTCCACCATTTGTCGATGGGCATTTAGGTTGTTTCCAGGTCATGGCTCTTGTGAACTGTGCTCCTGTGAACATAGGGATGCATGAATTTTTTTCTGATTAGTGTTTTTGTATTCTCTAAGTCTATGCCTAGAAATTGGGTTGCTGGATAGAATGGGAGTTCTGTCTTTACTTTTTTGAGAGCTTTTCATACTGTTTTCCAAGAGTTTGCACTAATTTACATTTCTTCCCACACCACACCAACAGTGTTGAAGGGTTCCTTTTCTCCACTCCCCCTCCAACACTTTGTTTCTAGTTATTTTTTAGGTAATTCTCACTGGTGTGAGGTGATAATCATTGTGGTTTTATCTGCATTTCTTTGATGGTGAGTGATGTGTTTTTCTTGTGCCAGACATATTCCGGTAGCTTTCCTTCCTTCCCTTCACTCCTCCTCCCTTCAGTTTAAAAGGAAAGGTTATATTTGTTGGGATAAGGATGACCTATTTTGCTTTAAAATGTCGCCACTTCTTTTATTTTACTGAAGTCATGTTTAAGTTTTAGAAAAGTCACAGCATAGTTCAAAGCACAGTCTTTATGACACAATAATGCTCCATCACTTCTAAAGACTATTGTGTGTCCTACATTAAGGACATTCCACTCCATAACCATAGACCAATTCAATCCGTTTTTTCTCTTATAATGCTGCAGAATGCCCTAGGAATTCCATTCTTCCTCTTTTCAGAGTCCTATCACATAGACTACATTCTTACTTATTCCTTCTTTTGTCAAATAAATTGGATTTTTGATAGAAAAATCTCTCATTCTTTAACAATGCTATTCAACCAATAAAGATTCTTTTTCTCCATGTTTTTCCTCAGCCATAATCAGAATAAGTTACATATCTCAAAAGTTATACTCACCCCACACTGTCAATACTCTGAATCAGACTGAATGTCCACATTTCCTGAGGTCACAGAGGGAGAAACTGAAGAGACAAACAAGGACTCCAAGGGACTCATGAAACATGACACCTAAATGCAATATGTGACCTGGGATTGAATTCTGGGCTAGAAAAAGACAATTCGTGGGACAGCTGATGAGATTACAGTAAGGTTTGTCTGTAGTATAGATAATAAATATTTGGTCAGTGTTAATTTTCTGTTTTTATCATTATAATATGGTTATGTAGAAATGTGACATTTGGATGAAATTAAATCTCGATGAAGAATACAGAGGAGATTTTGTACTATTACTGTAACATGTTTGTAAGTCTGGAATTAAGTTGAAAAGTTAAAAGTTAAAGAAGGATATGTGAAAAAAAAAGAGTGCCCTAAACTTATGTCTTAAGTCATATGCATGTGTATATCTGCTGAATAATTTCCTAAAAGTGACATTGCTTAATCAAAGGACATGTAAGGGTAAAAATATATATAGCTACTATGAAATTATGATATAGAAGAGTTGACCCAATTTAGACCAATCCCATCTATGTCAGAGAAATTACTTCCTTATAAATTAGATAATTATTAAAGTTTAAAATTAAGTATTTTATATTTGTCATTCCAAACTATCTACTGTTGTCCTCAGAGCACCCAGTAGGGCCTGGCATGCAGTAAGTGTTCAATAGATGTTTCAATGAATGGATGAGTTATTCAATTAAAAATATAAATGATACATTTAAGTTTTAAATTAAAATGATAAATTTAAATTTTGAACATATAAAAAAAAATTCCAAGTCATTGTCATTTCTTTTTAACAAAATGACTATCAATTTCTTTTATTCAATTTTACTTTGATTTTTAAATTCATGGCTCTAATCAATTTTATACAAGTTTCAGAAGAATAAGTTCACTCCTTTAATTGATTTTCTACTTGGTTGTTGACTTTTTTTCTGACTAGGTTGTAGGAGATACTCATGCATTAAGGAAATTAACTCCTTTTCTATTACATGGGTCAAGGTATTTATCACCAGCTTACTCTTTAGCTTTTTGGTGTTTTTTTAAAAAAAACATTTCAAAAGACAATAAGGCAAATAAAATTTTCTACTGTGACGTTTAAAGCCTTTTCTTTTATCGATATCAATGTTCTGTTTTAGAAAAGGTGTCCTTCTTCAAATGTTCTATGAAAATTTCTCTTGGCATGCCCTGTAGAACTCAAGGAAAGGGCCATCTGGACATAGTCCACAAATATCCCAAGGATCCAGGGTCAAGACCTGAGGCTGGGAGAAAAACCAAGGTGAACAACTAAATAAAAATAAATACATAAAAATGCTTCTTTTTCCTCTTCCTGCCTGCTTCCTTACTTACCTTCATTCCTACCTGTACCTTTTCTTTAAAAAAAATTATTTCAAATTTTCTTCTAGTATTTTCACAGTTTATTTTTCTCAGGAGTCTTTAGAAAACAAGACACACTGTCCCCTCTTGAAGACTGGCATGAAACGCAAAACTTTAAGCATGACTCATAGAGTGTTTAGTTTCAAATGAGGTATCACATGACAGTCAATCTGATGAGGAAGTTGAAGAGTCTTTGAAATTAGAAGACACATGTAAGAAAGAAGACAAGTGGTGACTCAGGAGGAAAGCCTAAATTCAATGAGCCTAACACACACACACACATACACACACACACAATGCATTTAGCCAACTTTTAGATAGATTCCCCACAATTGACTAATTTGTTAATTGCCTAACTATTCAGATACACAATAACAAGGAAATAGCTCTTAGCAGAGTGACAGCAGTGCCTCAGCTGGGTATAAAAGCAGGCATGTAGCAAAGAGACTGTCACATTTGGGAAACTCACTCTCCTGGAACTAACTCACCCAAAACCTCCATCCTCAGACACCATGGTCAACTCCTGTTGTGGCTCCGTCTGCTCTGACCAGGGCTGTGGCCAAGGTCCCTGCCAGGAGACCTGTTGCCGCCCAGCCTGCTGTCAAACCACCTGTTGCCGGACCACCTGCTGCCGCCCCAGCTGTGGTGTGTCCAGCTGCTACCGCCCTGTCTGCTGCCAGACCACCTGCCGTCCTGCCTGTGGTGTGTCCAGCTGCTGCCGCCCTGTCTGCTGCCAGACCACCTGCCGTCCTGCCTGTGGTGTGTCCAGCTGCTGCCGCCCTGTCTGCTGCCAGACCACCTGCCGTCCTGCCTGTGGTGTGTCCAGCTGCTGCCGCCCTGTCTGCTGCCAGACCACCTGCCGTCCTGCCTGTGGTGTGTCCAGCTGCTGCAGCCCAAGCTGTGGTGTATCCAGCTGCTGCCGCCCTGTCTGCTGTCAAACCACCTGCTGCCAGACCACCTGCTGCCGCCCCAGCTGTGGTGTGTCCAGCTGCTGCCGCCCCAGCTGTGGTGTGTCCAGCTGCTGCCGCCCTGTCTGCTGCCAGACCACCTGCCGTCCTGCCTGTGGTGTGTCCAGCTGCTGCCACCCTGTTTGCCAGACCACCTGCTTCAACACAACTTGCTCTCGTCCCAGCTGTGACGGATCCTCTTGCTAAACCTCACATCTATATCAACCTTGAGCCCACCACCATCACTTCAGAGGGAAAATGTCACTCATTTTAACTTCTCCATGTTTCAAAAGACCAGCGACTTTATTATCCGGTGATACCACTAGCCTCGGTGAAAGAGCACCCACCTACATTTATTTCTGCTCCCGCCTCCCACAGATCTCCTCCCTGAATCCAGGCCTCAGAGGCAGAATGCAGGCATGGAATAAGACCCTGAGTGTCTGACTGTGATGTTTGCTTTGACTTTCACAGTGACATGTTAACTATTTTGCAATAAATATTATCTTGATCTCAGAAATTCTTGTGTCTATGATCATTTTAGAGAGTTGATTATCAGTCTATTTTCTACCATGATTTCTCTTAAGATAAAGGAAAGTGTGGGTTTCTGAGGCTGAGAAAGAAAACTTATTTTTTCAAATATTACCTAATGCCTGTATTGGAGAAAAAAGTTTCTCTCTCTCTCTCTCTCTCTCTCTCTCTCTCTCTCTCTCTCTCTCTCTCTCTGTATGTATGTATGTACTTTTTTTCCAAAATAAGATAACCCACCTTACTTAACTTGAAATACTTTTCTTATTCATTCAATGAAATGAGCAGACAGTACAGGCATGCTCCCTGTACTGCTGGCGATACAAGATGCGCTTCCTACAAGGAGTCCACGATTCGGTCTTGAAGATAAAAGGAGAGTAGAATGTGTTTGGGAGTACTGACTGAAGTGAGCAAATTTCTAGCTTGAAGCAGGTTAATATGAATGCAATAATCTTTATAACAAAAATAAGTTAAGTCAGAGAATTTATTTTCTTGGGATGAGTGTGATACGCCAAAAAAAATCAATTGTCTTTGGTCAAATGCCATTGAGACTAAAACTCACAGATGCCTCTCCCCATCCTTCTTTATGTTACGATACTGAGCTAAAAAGACATAAGCAAATGAGAAGTCTGTTAATCAGAGGGAGAGCACATGCAGACCAGTAATCACCCACTTTCCGGAAGGTCCAGGGAGAAATGGGTGAGTCATCAGTGGTGGGCCAGGATAGAACTGTCAGGGGAAGACGTGTTTTATGCTTGCACACTGTGAACTGAGCTTTCATTCGGATAGTCTCTGAAACTACAGTTCTCTTGAGCCTTAGGCAGATTTGGTCCTATCAGGCAAACAAATCAAATGTCTTGTCCTGTCTGATGGCACTGCATGAAAAGAAGATACTAGAGGAGGAGCTGGTTACAAAATAAAGTAGTTATCATTAAAAGAGAGACCAAGAAAACATTTCAGTTTCTAAAATGAGGAAAACATTGTTCTTTTAGTGATGACCATGATTACAAAGGACCATGGGACATAGAGAGGAGTGCAATAAGTAGCAATGACAAAGACTTCAAATTGGAGGATGGAGGCTGTAGAAAACCATTGAGCATAATTAGTAAGCCATGCATCGGATAAGTAAAATAATAGAAAACTAAGGCCAGAGAGACTGGCTAATTTCTAATTTTGAATGACTTTATTGAAATAGTAATATATCTATACTTATAACTATTAAAACTTGTCAGTAATGGGTAAAGCAAATGGTCAAGACATGCTATCCCTCTGGCTCCACTCAGTTCAAGCTGCAGTATTTGCATTGACTTCTTTCTGTGGCAATGTGTTTAAGAGTCATCTCACTGGAAGGGTCATGTTCAGTGAAATAAGTCAGAACGAAAAAGAGAAGGACAGGATGATCTCACTCATATGTGGAATATAACAAAATTAAATAAACAGATCAACCCCAGAAAAAAAAAACCTCACAGGACACAAGGTGATGGCTGCCAGGCTTCCATCTGATTGTTTCATCTTCTTTAATAACCATTTTTCCTTTTTGGTACAAATTAACCAGTTTGCTGTGACTTCAAAAGAATTTCCATTTTATAATAATATCAATAGGGCCAAGAGTTGAGGATATTAATCTTAAACAAAATGTCATTGAAAAAGAAAAGAACAGCATAAATCGCACATCAATAAAGCATTAGGATCATAAATAAAACTATAGCCTCAAACCCAGTATTTTATTATTAGTCATTTAACTTAAGACAATAATTGCTCTTATTAAGCTACCCATGACAGCATTCCTCTCTTGTTAACACAGGCAAACAGGTGTATACACATTTGTTTTATCTATTTCAGGCTGTAAAGACTGATAAATCAGTTAAAGTAAGCAGTACATTTGCGATTTTTGTTCCTTTTCGAACAGTCTTGTAGCATATAATGCATCTCTTGGTTTATTTTTATTTTAATTCTATTATTTAGTATACAAACTGCATCAGGCATGAAACAGAGCATAGATACATCAAACAAATACATTAATTATATCAAACTGAAACAGGATTTTACTCTATAGGACCAAATTAGTGGCTACCAGAAGGGAAGAGGGAGGGGGTTGGGTCAAATAGCGTAAAAGAGATGAATTATATCACAATTAGAGTTGTTTACAATTGTGGTGAATGTAATATCTTATATATAGAGATATTAATTTACAAGGAGGCACTCTGCACCTTCAGTGTTCATGATGTTATGATATAATGCTCCTTCAATATAATTTAAACAAAGATTCCTATGTCGTCCATTGGTAGACATACCCATTTTTCTTCACTCCACCTCCTTCTTAACCTCTAGAAATGTCTAATATGTTCTCCATTCTTGTAATTTTGTTGTTTCAAGAATTGAAATGTTGTGGAAACACACAGCAACATTTTGTGATTGCTATTTTTGACTAAACATAATTTTCTGTTGAGTTATCCAGGTTGTTGAGTGTGTCAGCATTTGATTCTCTTTTATTGCTGAGATGTCTGTGGTGTGAATGTGCCACAGCTGGTTTAACCACTCACCCACAGAAGGTCATCTAGGTTATTCCCAATCATTGTCTGTTATGAATAAAATTGCTGTAAGCATTCATGAACAGGTTATTTTGTGAACAGACGTCTTCATTTCTCTGGTATCAATGCCCAGGAGTGCAATTCCTGGGTAATATAGAAATATTTAATTTTTAATGAAACTGTCACACTGTTTCTAGAATGGCCATATCATGCTATATTCCCACCAGCTAATACAGGTGGTAAAATTACACAGACTACTGATATAATTCCTCTACATGTTCACCAGCATTTACCTGTTTTTAAATTTTAAACATGATGGTAGATATATGATGATATCTCATCATGTCTTTAATTTGAATTTCCCCAATGGCTAATGGCCTTGGACATCTTTTCATGTGCTTAAGTACTTATTTTCTATCTATATTTCTTCTTCAGTGAAGTGTTTCTTTGTGGTTTTTGTCCATGTTCTTCTTTGACTGCATGATTTTTTTTCTGTTAAGTATGAGAATTCTTCTATATTCTTTCACTCCTTAGCTTATCTTGTCATCTTCTTAACAACATGCAGAGAGCAAAAATGCTCATTTTGATATAGTTAAATTTATCAATATTCCTTTTATGAATTGTATTTTTTGCATCAACTGTAAGAACTCTTTGCTTACTCTAAGATCCAAAAGGTTTTCTTCTAAAAGTTTTATAATTGTACATTTTACATTTGAGTCTGTGATGCATTTTGAGCTAATTTTTCTATGCTGTGAGACTTGGGCTAAGGTCTTTCTTTTTCCTTCTTGTTTTACCTATCTATGTCCACTTGTTCCTTTGTGAAAAAAATTAGTTGGGCAGATTTGTGTGGGTTTGAGTCATTATCTTTTAATTGAAGATTGTATCCCTTTTATACTTACTATGATATATAATGTATGTTTCCTTAATTTTTAAGAGTTTTATTGAGATGTAATTCACTAACCATTGAATTCACTCATTTAAAGTATACAACTCATTTTATTTTAAGACTCTAAACAGGGTTGTACAACTATCACCCCATTTAATCTTAGCACATTTTGTCTCCCCAAATAGAAACTCAAATAGTAGTCAGTTCCCATCTCTCAACCTCCACTTCACTCTCTGCAAATGCTGATTGACCTTCTATCTCTTGAGACTTGCTATCTGAGCGTCCTGAATAGTCATGTAATACGTGGTTTTGTGATTGACTTCTTCACTTAGTGCATTTTTCAAGATTCATCCACATTGTAGCTTTGTTCTAATACTCATATTTTCCATTGTATGGATATCCCACATTTCATCCAGTGCTCTGTTTATCCAGTCATCAATTGATGAAGATTTGAATGGTTTCCACTATTATGAATAACGCTGTTATAGATATTTGTGTAGAGTCTTTCATGGGGGCATATATTTTCTGTTCTCTGTAGCATATATGCAGGAGTGGAAATCTTGGCTCTCTTTGCATGGTAACTTTATGGTTAATTTATGAGACATTGTCAAACTACTGTCCAGAGCAGTGCACCATTTTATAATCTTACTAGCAATGTTAATGGCTCCCATTTCTTCACATCCTTGCCAACTCTTGTTATTTTCTGTCTCATAAATTATAATTATCCTAGCGGGGGTCAAGTGGTATATTGTGGTTTTGATTTTCATTTTCTTCATGATTAATCATGTTGAGCATCTTTTCATAGGCTTGTGGGCTACTTGCATAGTTCTTTGGATATTTATCTATTCAGTCCTTTGCTTATTTTCAGTTGGGTTGTTTTTCTTTTTTGTTATTGAGTTGTGAGATTTTTTTAATATATCCTAGACATAAGTTCACTATCCTACAACCCTTCATTAATTTTCTTCTATCATTTTGAATAGATTCTATTGAAACATTTAATTCCTTTAACAAATTATGCATGTTTATAACCTCTATACATATTAAAACAGTGTTTAAACTCTAGAACTTTGACTTACCAGAATAAACTTCAGATTTACACTGAATTAGTTTCAGTGAAGCAGAGAAATCTTATTCTTTTTTAAGGAAATATGCAAGCAGGAATGAAGATGAGTAGGCAAGCATGTGGGAAGAGAGAGGAGGAAGAAGCATTTTATTTATTTTAATTTAGTTATTCATCTTGGTTACTCACCCTGGCCTCAGGACATGTACCCAGGATCCTTGGGATGTGTGTGGACTGTGCCAGCTGAAGGTGGCTGACCAAAACACGACTCCACCAGGGTGCACCGTGGGTTAGTGTTTTTTTGATCCATATAAATTCCACCTGAAATACTGATTTGCTTCTGTCACTAAGCACTTGGTCTTTTCCACCTTGTTGCAAAAATCTTTGCTTATTTGTCACACTTTATAGAACCCAATTCCTGTTCCACTTTCTTGAGAAAATGAAATCTCAGTGTATTCAACTTTAGCCCAGTTCTTACTGATGGACTTGCATTAACAAGGAGTTCAGAGAGAAGGTCATGGCCCAGGCCATTCCTGAGCAGTTTTTGGAAACATCGTAGGTAGATTTTGAAAACTACAAATTTCTAGGCTACATGACTGGGAATCCTATGTTAACTGGTTATTTCAAAAATGGGAGTTGAAAATTTTATATACAACTTTGAATCCTGAGTAGAGCAGTACAGTCCATCAGATCACTCAAGACTTAAATAAATAGCCCAAATGCATTGCTTGAGATTCCTTTCCCCAATCCAGCCTACACCTAGGGTCATTTACCTTCTCATTGCTCAAGAGTCTCTGGCTGTAGGGAGCCTTCTCTTCCTCTCCACCACCCTCATTCCTTGTGAAGTGAAATGACTTCATCCTACTGCCTTTCCCTGGTGCAGTCCCAGCTGCTATGAGTGTCCTGCACTCATGGGACTCACAGCTTAGACCTAGTTGAGCCACGTTTGAAAGAGGAGCCTATGGACACCTAGTAACAAATAGTCAGTCTCATGACAGCTCATTGGAGGAGAGAGCTGCCATCTTGAAAATTAGATGATACACACAAGGAAAGAAGCACCAGAATTAACTGAGAAGGAAACATTCGCGTGAAGATACATCATAGAAATGCATTCCTTCTAACTTTTCAACAAAAAATGTCAAATCTCCTCCATTATTTAGTGTACTAATTGCTTTCTGACTCAGATAAGAAATAATAAGGAAAAGCCCCCTGAACAGGGTATAAAAGGGCACTGAGACAAGGAGACTTCAAACCTTCTGACCCACCTTTCTGAAAACCCACCCAGAACCTCCACCCTCAGACACCATGGTCAGCTCCTGTTGTGGCTCTGTCTGCTCTGACCAGGGCTGTGGTTCCTGCCAGCAGACCTGCTGCAGCCCCAGCTGCTGCCGCCCCAGCTGCTGCAACTCTAGCTGCTGCCGCCCTACCTGCTGTGGCTCCAGCTGCTGCCGTCCCAGCTGCTGCATCTCCAGCTGCTGCAGACCCAGCTGCTGCATCTCCAGCTGCTGCAGACCCAGCTGCTGCATCTCCAGCTGCTGCAGACCCAGCTGCTGCATCTCCAGCTGCTGCCGCCCCTCCTGCTGCAGACCCAGCTGCTGCAGACCCAGCTGCTGCATCTCCAGCTGCTGCCGCCCCTCCTGCTGTGGGTCCAGCTGCTGCAGACCCAGCTGCTGCATCTCTAGTTGCTGCCGCCCCACTTGCTGTGGGTCCAGCTGCTGCCGTCCAAGCTGCTGCCGTCCAATTTGCTGCCATCCCATCTGCTGCCAGACCACCTGCTGTCGTACCACCTGTCGTCACCCCAGCTGCTCTTGTTGAACTCCGTTTCTCACCACCAGGCGTGAGTCAACCACCATCATGCTCACATCTCCTTTGTCTGTCTGCTTGTCCTTGTTCTGATCTGTCACTATGTTTATCCCACATCTCAGGCCAACCTGCAACTGTTCAAAATCTAAACTAAACTGAGACAGAACTTCAGAGTTCTACGCTGATCGACTTGGCATCCAGTCAGATGACACATGTTTACACTTCTTCATGGGACGGACTCCTATTCTATGGTTGCTGTGCATGTCTTGATCTTCACAATGAATGATGTGTAGTAGAGTAACTATATCTCAATAAATACTATTTTGGTATCAGAAACATTTGTGGTCCCTATTTTTTTTCTGTGTTGATTATAATTGGTGATAAGTCCATATTTCTGTCATGGAAAGGAAACGAATTTTGCATATCTCAGAGTCTATATCAGAAAAAATGCCAAATGATTTTCTGGGCAAGCCAGACTGCCCACCTTATCTGCTATCAAGTTTGTTGAGAGAAAAAGAGCATCCTGTTGGCTATTATTGAATTAAAGATCACTTAGCAAAAATTTCCCAAAGAATTTTCATGAGAAAAATGTCTAGTTTGCTCCCGTTAAGTTGCATTGATAGTAGATACTCCTGTGTGCTGCTCAGCTTATTTTTTACCCTTGGGCCCCTCATTCCATCCAGTGTGCACACAGGCCCAGATGCTGCAGTTCCCTGGGAAGGGTTAGATTGACACACAGAGTAACGGTGCAGATATTTTTCTCTAGAAGTAGGTTAGCCTCCTTTCCTGCTTCTCTTTGAGGGATGACTATATGTGTTTGCCTAGATCACTGGTGACTCTTTTTCAAAAGAACATAGAATCAGGGCTCAAATAAATGATTGTACTAGCTTGCCTAAATCCACAGTCTATAAAATTACTGTATGTTGCCATGTATAATGCACCCTCACATTTTTGGCTCCAACTTTCAGGAAAACAAAATATCTCATTTCAATTTTTAATTCAAGCTTTTATTTGTTTATATTTAGGTGGCAGTTGGCTGGTTAACCCACCAGATATCACAGCAACTTATGTTTTCAAGTCCACTGTGATTGCTGCTTGGTAACATGGGCTTTGAAGTGACCAAAAACAAGCAAAACTGTTTTTTTTATGTCACCCTCCAGGCCCTCATGACCAGACTTTGTTAAACAAGATTTCCATGCCTTCTTCATTCATACCTCCTTTCTCCAGGGTATAATTTTGCATATGGATAGCATTATTATTATTGATTTCTAGAGTCACAATTTTAACTCATAAGCATAAAAAAGAATGAAAAACATTTATATAGATATAGAATTAGTACTACTTATGTATAATGTGTATACTTATTTTTCACTCCCAAATTTGGGTAAAAAAGTGCACACTGTACATAGTAAAACACTACTTGGTGTTTCACAAAGGCATCTTGTATGATGCCAGGCTGGGAGATGGGGGCTGGACCATGCAGACCATTTCCTTCCCATTGGACTGGTTCCTGTTCTATTTTTACTAGATAAAGAGGTCACTCTTTTCTTTTCTTTTCTTTTCTTTTCTTTTTTTTTTTTTTTTAAGGAAAGGTACAGGCAGAGATGAAGATGAGTAGGCAGGAAAGCAGAGGAGGAAGAGACACTTTGTTTATATTATTTAGTTGCTCATGTTGGTTGTTTCCACCACTTGAACCTGGGACCTTGGGATGTATGTAGACTGCTCCCAGGTGTCCTAGACCACTAGGCCATCAGGGCAAAACCTGCACTGGTTCCTTTTTATCTGATTTTATATAATGAGCTTCCTGGGTAGGAAAGCACATATTTTAAGTTTCAAAAGCTTATAAAGTTATAAAGTTAGGACAAGAAATTCCCACCAACATGAATAATGCTAATAAAATGCTAAGGAGGTGGCATAAGTGGAAAAATAAGTAGAGCAGCAATGGCATATTTAAAGTGGAAGTACCAGCAAGCACACTCACTGGTAAAATTATCCAATTCTTCCCTGGTCTGATTTTCATGTATTTTTACTGAAAGGAGCATTAAAACTCACTGCAGCCTGATCTTTCTGATTCTGCTTCTCCACCAACATCCTGAATAACATCCAGGCAGCACCAGTATCAGAATTATTTGGGATGCTCACTTAAAATGCAAATTCCTGTGGTCTAAGATTTTAGTCTCATAATCTTTGGGGGACAGGCTAGGAATTTAGCATTATTATTAAGTCAACATAATAATTAAAAAATACACTAATGTTTGAGAACTGCGTAGACTCTATTTCTCCAGAATCATGCACTGCTTCAGGAACCCACTCTGCTCTCCCTGTCTCTGGGCCACCTCCCCCATTCTTGTTCATTGAGGTCCACATCTAGCATCCCCTTTGTGCATCACCTTTAGGCAACTATTCAGTCCTCCTACCACAGGGAGTCCATAGCACTTGGTTCTCTATGGGATTATTACTATAACTTTTTATTCACATCTCTCCCTACTCACAATGAGTTTCTCAAGAGTGAGGACTTTAACAAACATTTCTATAGAGCAGCTCTTGGTCATGCTGTGATAGGCATGGTGCTATAAAGGAGACGAATCTAGTAGCAGCAGCTCATATGGAAAGCAACTTTTTTGGAGCACAAAGAAAGTGATGATAAAACAATGTGAAAGATGCACCAATATGCTATGCGGATATTAGAAGAGGGCAACTAAACTGGGGGTGGCTTGTTGGAAGAATAGCAGGAGAGTTTACTGGAGGAGACAGTGATCCCTAAGTTTTACAACACAAGTCGTAGGGCATTTGTGCATAGTACTGGGAACAGTGTGCGTGGGGGAGCGCTCAGCCTGTTAGTTGAGTCGATGAATGAGCGACAATCCATAGCACTACAGGAACACAGTTTCATCATTCTACTAAACCCAACAATGACCTTCAAACATGTCTGACCAACATAAAGCTGGTCTAAAAGCAGGAGCCTGCAGTGGTGATCCCAACTGTGAATCATCTGGATCTCGTTTAGATCCGTATGAAATCCCTACATGATTCTGTGCTTATCCTGAACAGCCTTTGGGATCAGTGACTCACTTTCATTCTCAGGAAAGTAACTATTCTGAATGCATTACACATTCCTGGGAGTATTATGTACTGGGGCAATAATTCATTATTTGGCTGACACATTACCTGAACCATCAGAAAAGACTAAGATAGTGTCCTGAATGTCTTTTATATCCTGCTTAAGTCTCTTCTATGCTAGTCACACATTAAAATATCATGGTTTGGATACATCCCATTGGGGACATGTTTGGGCAATTTCCCCTGGCCTGCATCCAAATGAAATTGGCATCTTTCATAAAATGATCATTTGTAAGGCAAATTAAGAAAGCAAATACAATTATAAAAGATATATTTAACTCATTGTGGACCTACATAACACTCATTACAAGTGAATCGTATAATTCTGTATCTCACCCTGAACTCATCACTTAAAGGAAACATTTTTTAGCTATGATTCTTAATCATGCCTTAATGAATTGGAAAGAAGCTAAAAGGCATTATTTAACACAACTTCTAAGCAACCAAATTAGACCAGCTTGCCTTATTTTTCAATCATACTGTAAAATTTTTCAGTGAAATTTTATTATACTGAATATATTCTATTACATATACTATATAGATTGTTAATACATATACTGCATATTATGGAATATACATTTATACTATATAAATATTTTAAAGTGAAACAGGAAATTGGAAGAAAGGAAAGACTTTATGTACTGAGTCACTCTTAGCTCACAATCCAGCCTTGAGGCCCCCCAAATAAGAAAGTTCAGTTAGTCAATGAGTGTTGAGATAACCATATGTTCCAGTTTGTGCACAAAACCCCAGCATACTCGGGGGCTCAAGGGTGAGCCGTTCTGTTCCTGGAGCCTCCCTGGAAGAATCGGATGTGCAGAATGAAAAATTTAGATAATGGAAAACGTCAGACACATTACTGTGGAAACCTGTAACAACCATAGTTGTAGATTATCAACTGCCTTTGTTCCCTGTGCCTCTCTGTGTGTCTATATAAACCCTGAGTTGCTTTCACAAATTACTGTATGATTTGGGTGAAACCCCATACAGTCACCGGCAGAAATAAATCTCCTCTTAAAATTCTGGTGTGTCTCTTTGATCTCGGTCACTTTGTAATAAAAGACTTAAAAACTTAGCATTTTGGTTTTTAAAAGAACTCTAACACTATTTATATGGTTTCTCAAGCTCCAAAAACATTATAAAGTATCTGTCATTTGCCCAGGACTTGGCTGGATGCTGGGGTTCAAAGATGGATAACGTGGTACAGAGCCCTCTTTGAGATGGGACTAACACAACAAAACTGCTTGAAGAAATAGGAGAAGACACCATAGAATGACACTGATCTAAGCTTTTGCTAAGTAAAAATAAGCATGCTTTACAGGGATTTGGACAGAATTACAAAGGACAGAGTCTCGAAAATGCAGCCTAGACTTAGGAGAATGAGGAAGGTTGGAGAGTGACCAGAGATGGGACTGGAAAGGTGGGTATCAAAACGGTGTTGGTACCATGCTAAGAAGTGTGGAAGCCCTTCCCCAAGTCTGGCAATGAAACACAAAAGCTGATAAATCAAAATATGGTCCTATCAGGGAACCATGCTCCATAATGTGTGTTTGTTGGCTTAATCAACTCTCCTATTCAGTTAAAAATTTGATTTTATTTAGAAAACACTGAAAAGAAGACAAAAATGTCTCTAGTAATCACAACAATTAAAAAATCTTATGCATTGAGAAGTAAAATCCTCCTAATGACTTTTCTCCCATCTCTAGATTAGATGTATGGATGTCCTTCCTGACTTTCCCCACTTTTATATGAATATATTTATGTGTAAATATGTATACAAAAATAATAATCCATCATATGGAATCATGTAGTATTTTTTCATTCATTCAAAAATATATTGAACGTCTACAGAAGGAACGGTTGAAGCTACTGCTTATGCAACAACAGACAAGAGTTTACCTGCTGGAAAGATGACACAGAATATAGGCCAAAGAAGGAATGAGGGATTTTAAACGATGAGAAGTACTAGGAAGGCTATGAAAAAACAAAGCGTAGAGGGTGATGGTAAATGATGGGTGGTTCTTAAGATTGGGAGGATGAAAGTGGCTTCGTTGGGGGAAAGAATTACTTGAGTTGAGACTTGAGTAATACTGACAAACTTGAGATCATGATCTGGAGATCAAGACTTTCAGGCAGAGTAAATAGCAAACAATAGTGAATACAGTGTGAGGAGGGACATACAAATCACCAGTGTAGCTGGAGTTCTGTTCGTCAGGGGCGGACTTGAAATTTCTGAAGAATGAACTTGGAGAAGCAGTTGGAGATAATCTCAGGAAAAGCATCACAGGCCAAGAATTTGAGATTGCTTTTCCTACATCCAAAGACAAGCTATTGAAGAGTTTTAAGGACAGAAATAACACTTTAAAATTTGTATTAAAAACATAGGTGTGATTGCTGTCTGAGAATAAATTGTCAATGAGCCAAGGAGAGAGAAGACAGACTCGTTAAGAATAATAACAGTAGTACAGCTGAGAAGAGATAGTTGCCTGGACAAAGACATTGGCAATGAAGAAGGAGAGAAGTGAATGTACTGGGGAATGTTGTGGGGACTTCTTGGTGATGTAGACATGAAAGGTGAGAGAAGGGATTAATCATGGGTCATCTAGAATTTTAAGTTAACAACTGAAACTGTGTTAATGCCATTTGTGGATATGAAAAGACTGAGGGATAGATAAATCTGGGGGAGGAGGGAGAATAAGAGTTCTGTTTTGATCATGTCCACTTGGACATGGATATTATTTATTAAAATGAAAATATCAAGCAGAATGTCTGTAGCTCAGTGGATAAACCAACGACAGAGATAAAAATGTGTTCTTGGTCATTATGAGGTTGGTGAAATCACTCAGGGAGACTGTGTAGGTAAATAGAGTATAAATGAAAGAGTAAAGGACAGAACCTTGTGGCAGCTCAACATTCAAAGGTCAAGAGAGGAGAAACTAAAAAGGATAAGTAGAGATAGCTTTTAGAATTTTAAAGTGTGATTATTGGGGGTCAGATTGGTTTTTACAGTTATATATATGTTGGAGTCAGAAAACAGAGCAAAGTTGGAGCTGGAGCCGGCGGACCGTCAAGGACACCAGACTCAAGGCACCTGGCGAAGGCTGCTGTGTGAAAACAGAGGAACAGTGTGTCCGTGACTGTTTGCCTGCCAAAATAAGATAGATATAGTTATTTCGTTAGAGAGCAAAGCTGTATAAGCAATCTAATGTAACTATAAACTTGCTTACATAAGCTGCTTGAAGCAATGCTGTGTATTGACCCAATAAATAAGTAGAAACCAGGATCGTCAGGGCCTTCGGTCCAAAGAAAAAAGACCGTTGGTCCCCTGACCCCAGATTTCCTATCTTCTTATACTCTCTCTTAAGTTTCTCATTCTACTGTAGTTCCTTTTTTTATTATTCCTCCTCCCAGGATCGAACTCCTGAATACACACACACACACACACACACACACACACACACACACACACAAATATATAGCAACTAGTGCCAACTCATCCTCCAGGGCTGGCACCAGTGTACATGTTCACCATATACATAGAAACCTTCGGGTTTCTACATATTATCACTAGTGCTGGCTGTAATCAATCTTGACATTATTATTTTCGCCAATACAATTACAGAAAATAGTATTTGGTTGCTTCAGATTGCATTTTCTGAATTATAAGCTAACAAACATTTTTCCTTCTGTTTAACAGCTTTTGTACTCTCTTTTATTTTCATTTTTTAAAGGAAAGGTGCAGGCAGGAACGAATGCAAGCAGTTGAGCAAGCAGAAAGACAGAGGAGTCAGAAGCACTTTATTTTGTTTAGCTGCTCATCTTGGTTTTTCTCCTTGGGTTCAGAATTCAAACCTGGGTCCTTGGGATGTATGCGGACTGTTCTCAGTGGAAGACTGGGAACCCAACAGCTGCTCCAGCAGGGTGTGCCTATTATCCTCTCGAGCTATTGCTTCCAATTCTGCCTGGGCCTCTGCTTCAATCTTCTTTTTTAAAAGGAAAGGTGCAGGCAGGAATGAAGGTGAGCAAAGGCAGGCAGAGAGAGAGGAAGCAGAAATAAACATTTTATTTATTTTATGTAGTTATGCATCTCGGTTGTTCAAGTCAGCCTAGGGAGTATGTGGACTTTGCCCAACTGCTGCCACGTGCTACAATTTCACCTCCAACTCCGGTCTCTCATGCTGAGGTTTGAAACTCTAGCTAAGCACTTCAGAACTGATAAATAATAGAGAAACGAAGTCTAAACCCATCCCCAGATGAATCAGACTGTCTGAGCAAGTGCTGCGAACCAAGTCCAGAGATGCGCTCCCTGCCTCAGACCCCAGGATTCCCCTTGCAGGTCACAGCAAGCCCTCTCCCCCTGCGAGGTACTGCTCCCTTACCTGCAAAGCAGTTTTAAAGGCACATTTATTTGTGGAAAGTTCTCTTATGAAATGTACCAATGAGCAGCCTTGAGTCTGTGATTTAGTGTTCTAGGGAAAGAATGGGATTCAAAGTATTCAAAACTCAACAATTTATGGTCACCAACAACCATAATGGACATCTTTTTTAGCCCTATAGGAAGGGGCTGGAGTCCTCTCTGACATTTTAGGCTTGAATTTGGATCACAGGAATGTGGCAGTGAGGGAAGCGCTCAGGGAACTCAGAGCAGTAACATTTAATCAATGGCATTTCAATATCTTAAGAACCAATATAGTCGAAGGGGTACTATGGGCTGAGCATCCCAACCGCCCAAGGGTCGTCGTGGAGCTCTTTAAAATAGTGGAGCATGACAGAGCTTGATTTACACTTTTTGTCTGGTTACAAAATAAAAACAAGTCATCAAAGAAAAAGTAGAAGATAAAATAACTGAAAACATTAAGTTTCCATAAGTCCATGAACCAGAGACACTTGTTATTCATATTTATGATAATTATGTCAACATTGTAAAATACAGTTTTAACCTAATTGAGGTTACATTGCACATTCCATTTTGTATATTTTATAAATATTTTAATAACATAGGCACCATTATCAATTCTAGTAGTGATTCCTGAAGGATGATATCTATTCCTGATACATGTTTGTCCTTTAGGTAGAGAAAATGCCAAAATTTCAAGTTCAGAACCTGGGAAAAGAACATGGTGTGGTATTCTTGGGATTCTCCTATCTGTGCCCACTGTTTTCACTTGTAACTAACCACACTGATGGACTTTACCTTGGATCCCTGCTAATATTCATCCTTCTGAGATTTCCTTAAATCGGATGGAAACTGTAGACAAATTATTTTCATTAAGAAATGTTACAGAAATTGTGGGTGTGGTAAGAACCACAGATGGAGCAGAGTGATACTCTGTCAAATTTTACAAGACAGTTGCTCTATGGAAGGAGTTGCAGTATTTGTAAATGTAGATGATGCATACAAGGAAGGGATGACAGGTGATTCAGGAGGAAAGAAAAGATGGAGTGAAAGTCAACACATTCAGTCTAGACTGTTTAATCAGCATCAGAACAAAGATGATGCATAGAAGAAAGCAGTCCAGAGCTGGAAGAACTGATGGGACACAGCCATTTCCATCGGGAAATGGAAACAATGTTTCTCAGCTGACATGGAAAATACAAAGAAATTATATTTTTAATAATTGCTTGCTAATTGAAGTTAGTAATAAGGAAAGAGTTTCCTTAGCAGGGCATAAAAGTGTACCTGGAGCAAGAAGACATGCAGATTCAAGAAATCACTCTCCTGGAAACCCACCCAGAACCTCCACACTCAGACACCATGGTCAACTCTTGTTGTGGCTCCATCTGCTCTGACCAGGGCTGTGGTTCCTGCCAGCAGACCTGCTGCAGCCCCTGTTGCTGCCGCCCCAGCTGCTGCATCTCCAGCTGCTGCCGCCCCTCCTGCTGTGGCTCCAGCTGCTGTGGTTCTAGCTGCTGCCGCCCCAGCTGCTGCATCTCCAGCTGCTGCCGCCCCACCTGCTGTGGCTCCAGCTGCTGCAGACCCAGCTGCTGCCGCCCCTCCTGTTGTGTGTCCAGCTGCTGCCGCCCCACCTGCTGTATCTCCAGCTGCTGCAGACCCACCTGCTTTCAGACCACCTGCTGCCGCCCCAGCTGCTGTGGTGGTTCTTGTTGCTGAGTGTCCTGCTCTGACCCATGAGCCTCTTGCCCATGATCCAGGCAGAGAGCACCTAATTCAATAAAACACATGACACGCCCTGTTGCTGTAAACTTACAGACAGACCCACAGGCTGATTTGGAAACTTCCCATCTCTATATTATTTATAAAAACAACTTATACTTAGCAAATTAGAATTCACAGTCAAATTCTGCATCAAAGTGTTTTAGAATTTCTAAATCAGATTGAAAATAGAAGAGTCTTCAAAACTCCTCCCTCTATATTTTTTCTTTCTAATGTATTTCTATGTAACCCATTTTATCTGTATTTTTGATGTCCTCTAATAAAATGTTTTAGCATTCCAAGCCATCATGTTGTTCATCTCTCATTGTTTCTTATAAACAAAATGATCAAGACATATTGCTGTGTCTTTCTACATAAAATAAACAGGGATATTTGTTCTCCAGGGGCCTCCAATAGAAAATTAAGTAAGCACTCACCCATGAAATTTATATACAAAAAAAAATTCAGTCACACAGCAGAAATGAGAAAAGATCCATCTTTGAACAGGTACAGGAGCTGTGGATTACAACTGCATGAAGGTTAAAAATGCTAATACATGAGCTGATTTAAACCAATAGATGGGGCATGCCCTGGTAGGGGTTAGGTGCAGTCCACATACATCTCAAGGACCCTGGTTCACATCCTGGGACCAGTGGAAACAACAAAATGAACAACTAAATAAAGCAAATAGAAATGATTCTTCCTCCTCTTCCTGCCTGCCTGCTTTTGCCTGCCTTCACTCCTGCCGGCACCTTTCCTTTAAAAAAAAAAAAAGAAAAGAAAAGTAAACAAACCAATGGATGGAAACAGTTCAATATAGAGGATAGTGTGTGATTCAGGAATTAGGTCAGAAATCTGACTATAGTACCTGTGATCTAGAATACCCTACACTTTAAGTTCTCTCTGTCAAGAGTTTTCTTTAAAAAGGTGTCACAATGCCCACCTAACAAGTCTGTTAAACATTGTTAATGAAGTGCAGGAAGTGGCAGTTTAAAATCACCATGGAAAGGAAAGTTACTAATTAAGTATGTAGGGCAGCTAGGATAACGAAAGAAGGAAAGGAAAAGAAAGAAAGGGTACTACTTTATTAAACAGAAGCAAATTTCATTGAATGAAAAACTCAGTATAAACAATTGAAGATCTTAAGAGGGATTTTCAAACATACTCTTCATTTATCCTAAGTAATATGCACATGCAAACGAATAACTAAAATAAATAAAAATGATTTCAGTTGAGTTGTAGGAGGCCACAGTAATCAGGCTCCTCAGGGATAATGTAGTTTCCCAGAAAAAAAAGTCTTAGGGAAGTCTTAGAGATGTTTTCATAATCCATGATTGGATCTGGGGGTCTCAGAACAATTTGGAAACCACATTTGTTTGCTCATGAGCTTGTGACAAAGAGGCTCAAGACCTTTCTAATCAAATGATTAGATCATCAGAGTCATTATTATCAGGCGCAGACATCAGGTGACGTGTAAGCAGATCCTATCAGAAGCTCAGATTACTGTCATCCTGGTTAAGGACAGCTGGAAATTTGGACCAGGACAGGTGTAGGAACTGACTTGGAACAAAAGAACATTACAAAGTATCTGTATTACCAGATGCACAAGTGTCTGAGGACAGAAAGAGATCTCTAAATCATTTCATGCAAAACTTTCCTTCTGGTCTTAAAGTTTTTCTGCAATACTAGCTTACACTGAAGACCCTGCACTAGCTATCTCTGGAGGCAGATATTCTATAAAACATCTTCACCACTTTGAGTCAAAATCTGTCTCTTACTGAACCACCCACTTATCCTCTATTAAAGGCTGCGCTCTGGGAGCAAGTCCAGCCCTCACATACAGCCCCTTGGTGTTGTACAGCCATGACTTCACTCTAGTTTCCTCCTCTTTAGACTAAATTTTCAATTTTCCCACCTGTTCCTCATTGAACATGATGGTACCCTCACGGCAATTGCACTTTTAATTAATCTCCCCCAATTTTCTCTACTCTCAAATATATTTGATTCAAATGAATCTCCAGGTGAGTTTTGAATATTCATAATATACAGTCTAAGTCAGAAAGAGTGGAAGTCAAAGGCTACAGGAAAATCAGCCTGAAAGCAGAGTTTGCCACTGTAAACCTTATGACACAGCAGGAGTGGAAGTGTCTCCTCCTCCTGTTTAAATATCACACTTCCATCATGCATCGGTGTTGCATCAAAGCATAACTCAGGGTTTATGGCAATAAGTGGTTGGCATAAGTTGGGACTTGTTCTGAGGTTAAATTATGTGAAACACTCAAGTCCTTTTTATTATAGACTGCTTCAATCTCTTATGGATGCACAGTAGTGATTTTTGGAACTGCAACTAGAAATCTTTTTTTCTTAACCAGATACCTGGCATAACTTGCTCATTTGGGGGATAATATTAAAACTGAGGAAAAAATGCTGGGGAAGAGGTGCTAGAATCTATATAATCTTAGGATGTGTGGATAGTTGAGATCAATTGTTTCAGAACGCAAGGTATATTTTCTCTTCCCCAATCTCAGGCATGATGTTATATTAACAACTCATATTTCTATCTAAAAAGGCTCAAACATTTCATTTTGGTAGATCTACTCTCTAAAATAAGGATGTCTAAAAAGTGCTGTCATTCAACATTTCAATCTCCTCCAACTTTGTGGCATCATTTTTATACATTTTGGTGAATATGTTTTATGGAAAGTATCTCAATTAAACTGAGATATTGAAGGCTCTGTCCTCAGAAAAACAAGTCCAAACAGGAATAACTACTCAAAACCATCCTAATGTTGAAAATCACACATATTTGAAAGAACATAATACCAGGTCAGTATTTTCCAGTAAGTGTCCTGCTCCTTCCCTGAGTTCCCCTGGATCTCTAAAGGGAAACATGCACACCCAGAGCCAATTGTTGAACTAGTAGAACCAATAATTTTTTGAAACATTAGTCAGTTAGTATGTTGTTAGGCACTTAAGCAACATTTAAGCTTTTATGCTGTTCCTGCTATGAAAAAAAAAAAAACAGGCTGGTGGCATTTGACCTGGGAATTCATTTTTTGGCTTTTCTTTCTTGAAAATAAAGACTAAAGAATAAAATTTCATCAACAACTTGTAGAATGAGGCAGAAGATGGGGTAAATCTGAGCCCAGCAATTCAACAGTGACAAGAAGCTAGGGTATGAATTAGAATACAAGGCATGGACACTGGCAATCTCATTTGGGTTGACAAGTAAAACTGGACACAGAGAGATGAGTCAACATTTTCAGTCTAAGTCACCCTGGACCTTATGACACAGCAGATCAAGAGCTTCAGGCTTGCTCTGCAACCACTTTCTCAAGAAGTTCTAAAGCTAACTTTTAGGCTTGCTTCTGGAGGATATCAGATATCACCTCTCAGCTGACAATATGACAATTATTTATAAAAAGAAAGATAACCCATGTTGGCAGGGCTGTGGAGAAATTAGAAACAGCCCCTGTACACTGTGATAGAAATGTAACGTGTTGCAGCTATTATGAAAACAATAGAGTCCCTAAAATTTAAAAATAGAACCTCTATAAAATGCACCAATCACATGTCTAGTCTACTGCACATCCAAAGGAGTAGCAATAATGATCTTGAAGCACTAACTGCACAAACATTGTATTACTGACAATATCAAAGAGAAGGAAACAAACTAAATGCCCATTTACAGAGAAATGGATAAAGTAAATGTGCATAATATACCCTCAGTGGACTCTTGTGCAGGCGTAAAAAAAAGAAAGAAATACCACTACTTGATGGGATTTGACATGGAAGACATTATACTACTTAAACAAGTTAGTCACTGGGAAGGATAAATACTGCATGATTCTTCTTACGGGAGAGATCTAAAATAGCCAACTTTATAAAAAAAAAACAAAAAACAGAGAATAACCTACTTGCTTCCAGGGAGAGGAAAGGATGGGTAGTTATGTTAACTATATATTAACACGTTAATATCACATGGTGCCTGATGGCAATAAGTGGTTGGCAGCAAGCTGGGACTTGCTCTGAGGTTAAATCATGTGAAACACTCAAGTCCTTTTTATTAAAGATTGCTTCAGTCTCTTATGGATGCACAGTAGTGATTTTTGGAACTGTAATTAGAAATCTTTTTTTCTAATGAATCCAGTGAGTATAAAATTACAAGATAAAGATGAATAAGTTCTGGAGTTATTTTTTTTAACAACATTGTTCCTATAATTAATGGTATGAGTGTACTTAAAACTTGTTATGATGTAGATCTTATGCTAAGACTTCTTACTACCAAAAAAAGCAAGGGGACCTAATAAATCTTCTCGAGGCAATGGATACCTTTGTTACCTTGATTGTTGTGATGGTATTAGTGGTGTATGGAAATGTCCAAACTCACCAAAATAATTTTTTTTGCATACTATGCATACCTCAACAAAGTGAAAAAAAAAAGAAGAAATCTGAGAATAACCAATTTACTTATTCTCCTTTAAACAGTTATTTGTTTCCCAGCAGAAAGTCAGGAAAATGGGTCATGATTCACAGTGGGAAGGGGGTTATGCCCTAATAGTCATCTTTACCTCATGCCAGTGTTCCCTATTTACATTAAAAGATTCTCTTCCCTTCTGACTCACAAGAAATGAGCTATCATACTGTCACGCAGACTACATGCTCCAACACGAAGAATGAGGGTCTCTAAGAGTCATTATCACCCAGAGTAAACATGATCACTTTGCAAAATGATACTAATAAACATAAATCTACAAGCAAACCATAATGGGACCAACTTCCTTGAAAAAGCAAAAGAAAGAGAAATAAGAGGTAATTGATCAGGAATTGATGATGACTCATAACACATCAGGATAAGGAAATGTTTCCATCCTTCTGAAAAGTTTAACCAGGAACACAAACTTGCCTAATTTGATAATCACCTATTTATTCAGACAAACAATAACAAGGAAAGACAGCTGCCTCTGATGACAGCAGCCCCTTAGTGGGGTATAAAAGGGGACCAAGGTAAAGGGACTCCAAACTTCTAAACCACCTTCTTGGAAACTCACCCAGAACCTCCACTCAGACACCATGGTCAACTCCTGTTGTGGCTCAGTCTGCTCCAACCAGGGCTGTGAAGAGAGCTGCTGCCATCCCACCTGTTGTGGCTCCAGCTGCTGCCAGCCCACCTGCTGTGTGTCCAGTTGTGGTGGGTCCGGCTGCTGCAGACCCAGCTGCTGCATCTCCAGCTGCTGCCGCCCCACCTGCTGTGGCTCCAGCTGCGGTGGGTCCGGCTGCTGCCGCCCCACCTGCTGCATCTCCAGCTGCTGCCGCCCCACCTGCTGTGGCTCCAGCTGCGGTGGGTCCGGCTGCTGCCGCCCCACCTGCTGCATCTCCAGCTGCTGCCGCCCCACCTGCTGTGGCTCCAGCTGC